>OVAY01000301.1:0-69132 GCA_900406395.1 Kernera saxatilis | reverse complement strand
GCCCGCCTCCGTGCACACGGCCTGGCCGTAATAACCAAAACAACATAAGAGTGAGGGAGACAAATTGTAGATAGAGAGAGAGAGAGGCAGTGGAATTAAAAAAAACTTTACCTTCAGCTCAGCACCTGAAGCACCATTCATCTTCTCTGCAATCTTTTTCAGATCAATTCCACGCATCAAATTCATTTTCCTCGAGTGTATCTTCAATATATCAAAACGTGACTGCAACACGTTTTAGAAAAAATATATATTAGCCAAACATGTTCTACAACCTATCTACTCAAATAATTCCATAATATCCAAAACCTATATCCGTAGGAGAACAGCTAAAAGCCTTTCTTAAGGCTAAATTACTTCTAATATCATTTTCTAAGAAGCACAAACATTACATCTTCATTAGGATTGGGGAATTCAATTTTCCTATCAATCCTTCCAGGCCTGAGAAGAGCTTGATCCAGAATATCAATACGATTTGTCGCCATCAAAACCTGCAACAGTCAGTTAAGAGAAGAAGTGAGTTTGTCGGCAAATTCAGACACTATGATACCACAAATTCATCCTTTTCAGCTTCATGATACATCATCCCTTTACAACTTAAGACGTACCTTGATTTTGTTTGACGCTTCAAATCCGTCAAGTTGATTTAGAAGCTCAAGCATAGTCCGTTGAACCTCACTGTCACCATTTCCACTTCCAGACTCCATACGAGCAGACCCGATACTATCAATTTCATCCATGAAGATGATTGATGGTGCATGCTCCCTGAAAACCATAAACCAGCAAACTAGGAAGGTAAGCCAACTGGCAAAAGTATTGTTCAACACATTCATCTCATCTCTGTGTACTTCACTCCTTATATAAAACTTGGTACTGTGGCCTAAATGCTAGGCACCATGACAGAGAATATTCATAAACCTGATGAATTAGGATCATCTACACGATGGGACCATATTCATAGTAGTAACAAAAAACACTTTCCTCAATTTATTTAACACCACATGCCCACTTCAGATATTAACCGTGGACGAGTAAAAAAATATTATCTTGTCAATAATTCCATTTTTTTTTCTACCAACCACTATTCATGCTTGAAAATTCAAATAGGGCCTAGCAAATACAAACCTTGCCATCACAAAAAGTTCTCTGACCATTCTAGAACCTTCTCCAATGTATTTCTGGACAAGCTCGGAACCAGAAACTCTGATGAACGTACAGTCAGTGTGATGTGCCACAGCCCGAGCCAAAAGTGTCTTCCCAGTTCCAGGTGGACCATATAACAACACACCCTAGAAAGAGAGGGATATGAAATCACCTCTAATCCAATTAACATCATTACAATATAGAGAATAAACTTCGAAATTCATGTGTACCTTGGGCTGCGCAATTCCAAGAGACTCAAACAATTCAGGATGCTTGATTGGCAGTTCAATGACCTGATGAACAATTAAAGATATATAAAAATTAAAAGCATGAAAAAGAGAGGGGATAGCCAATAAACCAGTGCATTTAGCTTCGTTTTTTCTTCCACTAGCCATACCTCCTTTATTTCCTTAATTTGCTGGTCAAGACCACCAATCATGTCATATGTGGAGTCTGGAACCTTCTCAACTTTCATAAGGTTAACCAGCGGATCTACTTTACTTGGCAGGACCAGGTGAAGAACATAGCTATCATTACGGAGAGCAACTCTAGTTGATGGGGTGATTTTTGTTATGTCTATACTTTTGTCAATATCAACGACATACTTCCCCTCTGGATGAACCTGGTAAATGGAAGTTTAAGCTTATGATATTTATGTTCATAAGATTACAAAACAATACAAAGCCAAGTTAATCCTAGACAGTGTGATATAAAGATTCGTACCTTAACCAAGACCTTGTTTTTTCCCATCACTTTTACCACTTCACCCACATAGGACCCAGGTTCCTGAAGCAGCTGCAACTCTTCTCTGAGCATTCGTACTGTTTAGTTCAGAAAGAATTATAGGGTTAACAAGGTTTGAATTTTAGAATTATGAATTATCTACAAATTATAAAGACTACTACGAAAACATTCTAGCATGAATATGATGTTGATCATGATGAATATCATTATATGTGTACTCGAATCATGGATTAGTGGAAATGAGTCCTTATATGCACTCCTTCATGAGTATTATTACTCAATTAAGAGAGTAAAGAAAGAACTAGAATTTCATGAAAATGCCAATGTAGCAGTAGTTAACAGCCATGCATTTTCCATAGAAACATTCATATGAAGCAGCTCTTTTTGCAGGTGGTAGTCCCATCCGAGCCACAATATGGCACTATCATCATCGAATTTAGCAGTATAATTCTGAACATGTTACAGATAACAGATTGAGCTTAAATGATGATATGATAGCTAGCAATGATAGCCCTCGCGTATAAAATCAACTAGAAGACAGAAGCTGATGCATACTCAACACACCCGAAGGGATCAAACAGAATCGAGAAATCGGAATAGGGTAACTAAGTGCTGCAAAAAATCAAGGCTCAAAAGTACACAACATTGTGGAAGAGTGGTTTAGGTCCAGTTCTGGAAAAAATCAAACACAGGAGATGAAAGAATAGCAACACAGAATATCCCATCGCCACCAAGCTACTTCCAGATCGGAAAATCACTATCCCAACAATCACCACAACAATTTAGAAATTTAAAAGCACCCACCTCCAAGGAGAACGAAATCGAAAGCCCTAACACGGAATCCGAGAATACTAATCCAGGAACATGATAAAAAAATCCAACCTAACAAAGAATTTCGTCCAAAATTCCATTTATGTGGGAAGAAATTAGGGTTAAAGGAGAAAGAAAAGACCTCTCGAATTGAGCTCATTCCTCTGAGCTTCAAGGCGATTGAGATTGTTAGTCTTCTGTCGGAGCTGTCGCTGGAGCTCATGGATGTGCTGGAGATAGTACTGCTTAAGCCCCTCCCCTTGTTTCGCCACCGAGCCCTTGATGTTGCAGACTTCCTCCATCGCAGTCTCAGGACGCCTCGCCTCCACTCCTACGGCCGCCATATCCTCGGTGATTGCGCAGATTATAGAAGAGGGATCTCTAGTGTTCCGATAAAACCCAGAAGGAGAAGAGAAAGAGAGATTAATTTCTTTGATCGGAATCTGAAACCCTCACACGCAAACACTTTTTTCACCTAAATAAATACACGATAAAAGGTAAAAAGGAAATTATAACTCAACAATAGAAATATCCTCTTTTTTTTTTTTTTTTAATCTTGGCAAAGACTATTTTACTTATATAGCAAAGCTTCTAGTTGCTTTAGAGTCTCTCATCCTTCAGTCCAAACTCTGTCGGTAAGGTTTAGGATTTTTGTTTTTGATTTGTGACTAAAGTAAGGTTTAGGATTTGATTGGTAACTTCTAACAACTCTAACCAGTCTCTTACGTGACTCATCCTCGACTCCAAACTCTGTCGGTAAGGTTTAGGATTTTTTTTTTTTTTGTGACTAAAGTAAGGTTTAGGATTTGAAGGGTAACTTCTAACAATTCTAATCAGTCTCTTACGTGACTCATCCTCGACTCCAAACTCTTTTGGTAAGGTTTAGGATTTGATTGATAACTTTCAACAATCACGGTTAGAATTTAACCGTTTTAAAGATTATCAATAAAAGAATTGTTTAAAAAGATAGTTGGAATAAACAGCGGTTAAAAGAGATGGTTGGAAAAAATCGTTTGGAACCAAAAAAAATAAGAAGCGATTATCAAACTTTGAAATATACAAGGCGGTGGTAACCAAACCATCTCTAATAAAAGGCGGTTAGAATTTGTTTTTCTTAGTTTTAAAGGATTTATTTGATATTTGTCGTTGTTTTACTTTTCTTTAAAGGCATTCAAAACATAATCAAAGAGAAAAAATCAGAGACATGACTATTCTTCTAGTCTCATATGTTGTGCTGTCCGACTTGAGTTTTTTTCTTGTTTGATGTGCAACTCTAAGATTGATTTGTTTCTAGTGTAATTGTATAACTCAATGGGAGATGGAGACGATATTCACTCCAAGACGAGTCTCTCCCCTTGCGCATGTTTTACTTCTTCAATGAAACTAAGAGTTTGTTCCCATTTTGTCTCACCAAATAAGCTAACCAACTATAATCTAAAACCATATCAGTCGTTATAAGTCCAAACAGGAGAAGCTCTTTGAAAATATCCATGCTACAAAACGATAATAAAACTCCGCTACACTTTTCAGCTCTTAGAATAATATATGCTTATTTCCAATAGACATTTCAAACTCGCAAGTTGTAGTCACTGAAAACCTAAATTGTTGGATCAAAAGTGTAACGTAGTGTTTCACCACTCTGATCCAAACCTAGTAACATACATTAATACATATGATTTAAAAAAAATATATTTTATTAAAATCCATCGAAAAAAACATAAAATGTTATATGAATACATTTGCCAACCAAATATAAAATAAATTATTATATTGTATTCTATTTTGTAAACATATGTATTGGAAACTCGATTTGAATTTTTTTGTTTTCATCAAATTTTTATGTTCTATAGAAACAAACTAAAATTATACGAGTTATTCAAGAGCACTTTTGGAACAAAAATAAATGTATAGCTAAGAGTTTTTTGTTAAGTTGATGCCAAAGAAAGAAAAAAAGAAGAATAATATTCGTTGATTTTTTTTTTCTCCCATTAATGGTGATTTGACCAAATTAACACCAATTTTAACTCAAAGTAATGTCAAGACTAAAAAGATTACAGGCAATTTGCTAATCCCGTACGACACTCATGAAGTCGTCGCCTTCCTCCTCTAATAGTCTCTGATTCGATCCAGATCCATTCTCTCATTCTTCTTCTTAATCTCTGATCTGGGCTCCAAATCTCTACAATCAACAATGTCCTCCTCCCGACTCGATTCAAGCAAGCAGTACTACGCGACAAGCAGCCTCGTCATCGGCTACGCGCTCTGCTCCAGCCTCCTCGCCGTCATCAACAAGTTCGCAATCACCTGGTTCAACTACCCCGGACTTCTCACCGCCCTCCAATACCTAACCTCCGCTCTCGGCGTCTGGCTCCTCGGCAAATTAGGGTTTCTCCACCACGACGCCTTCACCTGGGACACCGCCAAGAAGTTCCTCCCCGCCGCCGTCGTCTTCTACCTCGCGATCTTCACCAACACGAACCTCCTCCGTCACGCCAACGTCGATACCTTCATAGTCTTCCGATCTCTCACGCCGCTACTCGTCGCGATCGCCGATACGGTCTTTCGTGGCCAGCCGCGTCCCTCAAGGCTCACCTTCTTGTCGCTCTTTGTCATCCTCGCCGGAGCTGTTGGGTACGTCGCGACTGACTCGGCTTTTACTCTTACCGCTTATTCCTGGGCATTGGCTTACCTTGTTACCATCACCACTGAAATGGTTTACATTAAGCACATGGTGTCTAGTCTAGAGTTGAACACTTGGGGATTCGTTCTGTACAATAATCTCTTGTCTCTGATGATTGCACCGATATTCTGGTTTCTCACTGGGGAACACACCGAGGTTTTCACGGCGGTGAATGCCAATGGGGGAAATCTGTTTGAGCCTGTTGCGTTTTTCGCTGTGGCATTGTCGTGTGTGTTTGGTTTCCTCATCAGCTTCTTCGGATTTGCGGCTAGGCAAGCTATCTCTGCCACGGCCTTTACGGTGACTGGTGTTGTTAACAAGTTCTTAACTGTTGTGATCAATGTTCTGATTTGGGATAAGCACGCGACGCCTGTTGGCTTGGTTTGTCTCCTTGTTACTATCTGTGGAGGGGTTGGTTATCAGCAGTCCGTGACCGTGGCAAAGAAACCGACCAATGGTCCATCACAGGTGTCGAACACCGAGAAGGATGATGATGAAGAGTTGACAAAGTTGATTCCTGGGAAAATAGCTTCTGTTGTATGAGAGGTTCCATTGTTTGCACCCTTTGATTTCAAATTGAATCTTAGCCTTTTTTCTTTACATTGATAGAGGTTTCTAGTAAAAGTGTTGACACTTTTTTTCTGGTTTCTGGTCTCTTATAGTATCAATTTTGTAAACCTGTTGCCTCTCATCCTCCTATCCATTAATACAAAATCAGTTTATGTTGAAACATTACTGTCGAGACAGGTGAACCAGGTTTGTGTTGATTTGATTCAGAACATTTGAAAGTGTCACATCACTCTAGAATTGTTAACCCTGACATCGATTTCGAAGCTCTGAAAGCACTGCAGAACCTGAAATGCTCAGTGATCTAGCGACCATAAGTACTATATGACTCTATATCCTAGACTCAGAACTACTTATGTTTACATTGTTCTCAGTGCATGTATATTGGGAAAATCCAATATAACTCTTAACTGTTGTGATCAATTTTGCATTTCGTAGGCGAAGTTAGTATACAAGATATTTTCTTGTTATTATATTGCTCCGTGCACGTCGCAGACGTCTGTGCACTTAAGGTTATCTAATTGTCTTTATACGC
This sequence comes from Kernera saxatilis, assembly GCA_900406395.1. Lineage (NCBI taxonomy): Eukaryota > Viridiplantae > Streptophyta > Magnoliopsida > Brassicales > Brassicaceae > Kernera > Kernera saxatilis. The sequence continues at coordinate 62,656 of OVAY01000301.1, read as the reverse complement.
GACAAGCAATGCACTTGAGATCCACGTAGCCAGCTTTTAAAGAAAAGTTGAGGTCGTGGTGGGTTGAACGCAACATTTTCAGTCTATGTCATGGTAAATAATTTGAACCAGTGGTTTTTTTGAATTATTTGGAACGTTTCTACCGGTTGATCCAATACCTCTGAAAAACATATATATATCATAGTTTTTTTTTTTTTTGGTAAAATTATTATTATTTTTTTTCCCCCTCTTATTTTCCTTCTTCTGAGCCCGTGATTCAATTATTTCGTAGAGTTTGCATCCGTGGTTGACTTGAATCCTCACGAAGCATGACACTGTCCCAGCTCGTGAAATTCATTTATTAATTCCAACAATCATATAAAAAGGCGTATGGTCGAGTGATTGATACCGACATTTATATTAAACTTTTTAAGTGTTACAAAGAGAAGGTGAGGCCAGAAGAAAAGCTGATCCCAGCCATATTTGAGCCTTGCAAGAATCTACAATGTGGCAGTGGGACCCACTCCCACTTATCCTTCTCCTTATCATAATCCAACCAAATTATATTCCATAAACCCTCATGATTTGTCATTAGAGCCACTCTAATCACCCCTAATCTCCTCTCTAAGCATCCCATCATCACACCACAAGGCTTGTTGCTCATCACCTCACTTGGTGCTCTTGACACTAACTCCCACTTCTCACCATCTGAGCTTATTTCCCAAACCTCTAAACTCTTCATTTTCTTAGTCTTTGATAATTCTATCGTGTCTAATCTAATAACCACTTTGTATTCATCTCCATGTATATGCAACAATTGACTCTCCCAATCGTTCCTGCTGAACCCGACACTTGACGGGCATTCTCTGATCGCTTCTTGGCTAATCCTCGGCCGCAAAATGGCCGGAAACCGATTTATCTTCGATCCATCGTCAACGCTCATCACAATACTCTCGTGAGGTCGATTTGATAAGCTTAAGAACAAATTGCTATCTTTCTTAAAATCCCAATTACTTGTATTATCTGCTTCTTTAGTATGCCACGTAGTTGTATTAGAATGATAAGTAAATAGAACCGGTCGGTTATTTACCATCTCAGCGAACATAAACCGGAAATGACCTGGATTGGATGGATCAGGCACAAGCTTCATACCGGATCGCCTCCAAGAGGAAGTTCCACGTGGACCTAACGGACATGAGCTGATTCTTCTAACGCTCTTGTCCACCAAATCAACGGCTATGATCCCACTATGAGTATTCGAAGCAAACAGAAGGAAATTACCGCTAGCTGTTAGTAGATATAAATCTTCGCCGGGAAAAATCTCTCCGGTCAAAATTTCAGCCACCGGAATCTTGAACCACCGAACGGATCGGTCGGAGAATCCGTGAAGCACACCGTTGTCCCGACGCCAACGCCTCGTGTAGACGAAGATCCAGGTGTCTCTCTGTGATCCGTCGTTGAGTTGTCGGATGAAACTTTGGTCAGAGATTGTGGTTAGAACAAACTTATTGAGTAGTTTCATTCGGATGATCTCTGGTATACAAAGATGGAATAAAATGTTTTGTATGAGCTCAGAGGGAAGAAGGCAAAAGCCAATGTTGGTGTTTGTGTCTTTGTTACATTTTTGGATTTTTTCCATTTCTAAATATTTTTTGTAGTGTTTGTTTTGAAAGGATCAACTTCAATGTTGTAGGTTATATATAGAAGAGCGAGTCTAGTTTCTCTGTTATATTTGAGATTTAAAGTTGTGGTGGAAATATAAAATATTTTTAAGTTCACTTGTTAGGTCAAACCAGAGTTAATTAGATGATGGAATGAAGTTTTAATAAAATCTCGAAAGCACATAGAGTAAAGTTGATATGGGCATGACTCATGCCGCATGAGCTACTAAACCACTTGCATCTGTGATTTATCGATGCGCATTGAATTTTTTGCAAAGAACCAGCATTGGATCCAATACATATTTGGCAACATGGCTACAGATTTGTTATGTGGTCTTATTTTCGGTATAGGATACTATGTTTTGTATAATGCAAGAGAAAATAAGATAAAAAAAATTCGATGATAAATATGTGAAACATGTTGAGGTTTTCAGCGATTGAGTATATATACAGTATTATGAATATAGTATAGTGAAATTTATATGAGAAGAAACGCATATAGTTTCTTAAATTAATAGGGTTGGTTTAAGATCGTCGTTTGTAATGATTTGAGTGTTGGTTGGCTAACTTGGCTTTACAAGCAACGATAGGTCAAAGGATGGCCATTGGCCATATCTTAATCAAACAAAAAAAATTGTGCTTACGAGTAAATGGACGGTGGTGATGATGATCGGGTCAATCTTAACAGTTTTTTTTGCTTCTTAACAGTTGAACTATTGCTAAGTATCTTTCTTTAGTACTTAGAAGCAGTAAAGCAAACAATAGAAAAGAAAAAACTTGTCAACTTCATCCAATAAAATAATGACATGTCGCTTTTCAAAAGATTTTATAATGATTTTGTTTAAAAATGAAAAAAAACAGTTAAGAAATTTAATTTATACATAATTTTCTATTTAGTAAATTCATTTTTGTAGAGTATTCTAATAGAGCGTTTAAAACTTTCACGTAGTTAATCTCTGCACACTTAGTTATTCTCTTAATCAATTCCAAGCCAAAAGCCAGTTGAAACTGATCTAACCAGTACCAAATCCAAATAGCTCTTGGCTTGTGAACTAAGATAACTCAAAAAGATCAAAGAAAACTAAAGCTACACTTAAGACAGAACAAATCATACATGCGAATGACCTTGTCCTACGCATACCCGTTTCCCAGTCCTTCATCAGCAGCTACCACGCCTTCTCTAGCTGCTGAATTAACAAGCGACTGCGGAAAAAAAAAGAGACTTGTTTCGATTTAGGCCTAATCTTTATGCAATGACACAATCACTAGAATGTGAAACTTTAGAAACTAACCTGGAGTTCCTGTTCGCAGTCTTTCAGGTTGTCCGTGCACTCTCTAACCCTTAAAAATGATTTATGTAGCTACCACAAAAAAACATAGACCAAATGTCGAACTTAGTCAACAAAAAATTACCCTAACGAAACTAACTTTGAAAACAGGACCCGAACCTATGATTACCTTTGCCAATTCTTTTCGGCGCTGTGAAGTCAGTTTCTTTTCATTGATCAATGAATCTTCTAATCTCTGTGTTAACCATTTCAAATGAGTAAATATCCATGGTAAAACATTTGAATTCGTAAGATATATTACACGCATACCTTAGACTTTTTCTGTAGCTCTGACAACATTACTTCTTTTTCTTCCAATCTGTCTTCCATCACCAGCACCTTAAAATTGAAACTATACCGTAAATTTCCCTCTATAGATTTATATGTCAAGAGTAAGTAACTGTGGCAAATATTTCATGAAAGTAAACTAAATCTACCAACTGCCTATCTGGGCAGATAAATGACCTCATACCTCATCTTGAAGCACCTCACGCACCTTAATCAGCGCTTCCAGTTCTTCTTTCACCTGTATAAAAGACGCGAGTTTTCACATGAACTATGCAACAATACATGGCTAACAAACATCATCTTTACCTGAAAACTGTGATCTCCACTTGAATTAGAGAAGTGATCTCTGCCACGCCCACCATCAAGCATGGTACTGTCAATTCAATAAAAGTTCACAATGATTCAGCCGTCTTAACAGAACCAAAGCAATCAATTTAAAAAAAAAAAAGTAATATCGTTGCCAGTTAAAAGTCCAAGCAGTGCATAAAAGAATCTGCACGAACATAATCTAAATGCTAAGGTGCAAATATCGCCTAAAAATGACTTAGTTTGCCTATTCACTATCACAATCAACTAATTGACAATCTACCTTACCGGACTAACCTATTTCTCTAGGATATACTATCTAGCAGCCTCATAGCGTTTCATGTCACCATTAAGTGTTTGCCCCCACGAATGGTGTTTTGTGGAAAGATTTATCAACGAAGCTATAAGCCAAAACATTCCTCCAACCGTAAAACGCACAAAGCCAACACAAGCCAAAATTTCTCATCGATCCATTGAACTAAACCTTCTGCCTTTGTGTTTATCGACGATAATTTATCAGACTTAACCACAACAGGTGTGATGATTTGGTTTAGCAGAGTCACAATACTCTACATGAGCATCCCAGTCATGACTAGGTTGAAACTAGCAGACCAATTTTATAGGAAAAACGAATGCCACAGTTCAAAGAAACAAGAGGAACAGTATTAGTTTGAAATCTGATATCTAAAAGTTAAACGGCCAAAGTTTACCTATCATCTCTCTTTGTTTCTTGGCTCCTTCCTTCATGAGCACTAGTCCCGTTGATTCCCCTACCATTACCCCCATAAGACCTATCCCCACGCCAATCTCCTTCATCACCTTCGAAAACTCTTTCCTTGTAACCATTTCTGACAACCATATCATGATCATTCCTCCTCTCAAAATCATGTGAATGTTCATATGCTCTCTCCTTCTCGGTGTAGTGATCTTTTCTTCTGTCCTGAGACCTATCCCTTTCTCGGGACCTATCACTGTACCGATCCCTGTCATAATTGCAATCACTTCTCCTATCAGGGCTGTGTGGTTGAAACCGCCCGTGACCTGGATTTAGTCTCCCACCTCTTGTTGTCACCTCATTCACACGCACTGCACGCCCACCAATACTCTGATTACGAGCTCAGTACCGTCAAGAACATAAAAATTGAAAGGACACACAAAACTAGAGAAGTAAAAACCTTAAATTTTTTGTTTTTTTTCTTGGACAACAAAGAAGAAGAAGCATACTTTTCCATCCATGTCTTCGATAGCATCATCAGCCGATCGACGATTTGAAAATGTAACAAAGCCATAGCACTTCCCTCTTACACTCCGGTCATTCACAATCTGCATATGCCAAAAAAACAAAAATCAGTGAACAGCTCAAGTGAGTAGACACATGTAGTAGATGTAATCCAAAAAGATTTAAAATCTCAAATTTGATATCCTGTAAAGTAGTGAATCGTCCGGAAACTTAAAATTAGGATCTATGAGCAATAAGGGAAAGAAAAAATTGACCTTAATGTCGAGCACGGAGCCATAAATGGAGAAGACACGGCGGAGAGCCTCCTCGGTGACGTCGTAAGGGAGGCCGCCGACGTAGACGGAGTTACCATCGTCCATCGTCATTACTTCTTTATTTGACTTTGGGATTCCACAGACAAGGCAGGTAGATAAGTCATACTGTCCAAATATGGGAGTTATATATGGGCCATTAGGCCCACTAAAACAGTGAAGATGTATTTATAGGAAAACTTACCTGGCAATGGCATGAATCTTAAAACAACATGCTTATGATTTGATTTTGTGGTAAGGGGACAAGAAAGGATCACCAAGATTAATTAACGAAGGTATCGCACGAGAAGAATCTTGAAAACATAACCGATATATATACCAGACTGAGCTCTCACTCACAAATAATCACCCTTTTGTGAGTATTTTTTTTTCTGAAAAATCATAGAAAATTGAGTATTTTTTTTGCAAAATAATAGAAACTAAGTTTTTAATCTATTTAAAATTTTAGTGAAAAGAGAAAGTGTTTTTTTTTTTTTTACAATTTTTTAAAGTAAATATTTCTTTAACAAAATTGAAAATCCCCACAAAATGATTAAAAATAGTATAGTATTTTTTAACGAAATAGTAGAAAATAAAAGACTACTCTTGCAATATTGAAAAATACTTTAGCATTTTGGCCCAAATTAAAAAAATCTTGCACTTCTCTGACGGATCTCCTATTGTTTTAGCGCGACGAGAGGATTGAGGCAATGGAGGGAACATCCACCTCGTCGGCCGGCGGCCACACCCACACCGTCGTGATAAATGCCCTAACTAGCCGAGGCTGGTGCTTCGGAGACGTCGATTACTTGAAAGCTCTGGTCACTGACATCTCCTCCTTGATCGGCGGCGGTAATGAATCAGGCGCCGTCGTGGAGTCAGTGGAGGCGGAGCTGCTTAACATGGACATTAAGTTAATCGGAGGTAAGTCCCTCCCCGACCTAACCGAGTTGCGCAGGTGTTCTCATCTTCAAGGCCCCAAAGTTCTCCAGGTAGATAGGTTGCTTCTTCTCATTCACTGCAAAACAAACACCTAAAAACAGTATCAAGAAAGTATAATTTATAGGAAACTCTTATCTGATCGTAAACTTGTTGGTTTTTGCTAATTCAATTAGTTGACTTTACAGAGGGCAGGGGAACCATAAGTTGATTTTAAGTGGTTCGCAGTCTTTGTTTGTTTGAAAGAAAGAGTATGTTATGGTTTCAGAATGCTCAGTTTAGTTGCAGTTGATTCATGCTGCTGAATATTCCCAGTTTTTAGTTTGAACTTCTAGTTTCTGTGTTTGTGTTAATTTGTTTTCAATGCTTTTCTTTTACGAGCATAGATAAGTTCTGTTAGGGATGTTACAAGAAGTAGTGCAGAGGAATTTCTGGGAAGCTCAACTGGTAAACGAGTGCTAAAATTCGCTCTGACTGATGGGAAGACAGAGATATCCGCGCTTGAGTACTCTCATATACCGTCGATTAACAATGATGTCACTCCTGGTACTAAGGTATTACATATCAGTCTAATTCGATTCTCCTTGTCTTTGTTTCTCAAAGTCTCATGAAAATATATAGTAGGTTGGATTAAGAGTAACCAACAGGAGTTAGTTGACAGATTCATATTGTCTTTTCCGTGCATTATTCCAGGATTGAAGCTAGTGCACTTATGTTTTTGTCATGCATCAGGAGATGGGAATCCTAAGACCTTTGTCTTGTTGATATTTTGTACTGTCTCGTTGGCAGGTCCGTCTAGAAAATAAGGCTGTGATACGTGACGGTCTAGTATGTTTGACTCCAAAAGAGGTGACTGTATTGGGCGGTTATGTGCAATCACTCACTGAAGAATGGCAGATGAAGAAAAAATACGCTAGTTTGTCTCGTTTATCTGGAAGGAAATCTCAGGAAAGCAAATCTGGTGATGGCCCTCCTCCATTTGAGCAGTTGCAGATTCGAACAGGTTCCCATCACCGTGGTAAGAAAAGTTTTCGTATTTTGTTCATTGTCATATAATTTTCTTCTACTAATTTGTTGCATGCTTGTTTCACTTTGTAACGGTTGGCCAATCTTAGTTAACAAATAGAATTATCTACCAATTTTGGTTTTTCATGTTGTTTGTGTGCATAGAATTGTAAAAGATATCTTGTCTATGCATTGCTGCAAGGGCTTAATTCCACCCAAATGTACTTTAGCATAGAAATATGCGTAACTCGACCGAAGCTCCAAAATCCCAATTTATCTGTTTATGTAGCCTATGATGACTCATGTAGATGTCCTATTTATGTCTTCCCTTGGCTTGGTATCCAACTTTGACGCAGTTCGGTCTCCATTGTTTAAATATTTAAACTTGAGTGACTGCATTTTCATCGTGACTATGGTATATTGAATTTCTCTTCCTTTATACTGGCTTACATCAAGTATTGTGATGGAAGTTTGGGCTATGCACCAGAAAAAATTTAACTCGTCAGCATATGTCTGATGGTTGACAGATTACTTCAAGACGACTTCTAGGAACAATGTACCTACTGCTGTCGAAAGTGCCGTAAAACAAACCGGTGAAGAAAAAGGTGAAAGTAGTAAAGTTGATGGGAACAAAAAAGGTACAGATAAGAATTTACAGAGGAATCCTGCAGATTCTGATCCAAAAATATCTGTCAAAGTTGAAAATCAGGAAAAGCCAAGCAGTTCCGATACAAGACCTAAACAAGGTGTGCCATCTACTTTTTCCCTCCTCGTTCTAGAACAAAAGCTCATTGTATAGCTGAACGTTTTGACACCTTAAATTAGTTTGAATTTTTATTTTTTGTTCGAATAGTTTGGCATTTTTATCTAGCAATTGCATTGATCCCGTAGATGAGATATCTATCATTAATCCCTAGAAGGCCAAGTAACTCTAATGCTTGTTAGTGCCATAACATCTTTGATGTTGCAGTGGTGGAAGCTGTTCCTCTACAGAATCAAGCAGCTGCACAGATACTTCTTGAGAAGATGAAACATTCGAGTTCAAATGAACGGCAATACCAAGGAAGAAGTGGTAGAGGGAGAGGTAGAGGGAGGGGAAGACAAGAAGACGATTCTGCAGTATTTACACTTGATGAGTGGGAAAAGAGGAATACTGGTGGGGGAGTTCTTGCAACAGCTGACCATCCCAGCGACACTACCCGTGATGAAGATCTTGCGTGGCAGCTTCAGAATCAGTTTGATCTGGAAGACTCTTATGTTAGTCACAACAACCTTTATTGTCCCTATTATATCCGTCTTCTATGTGCTCAGTTGGCCATTAAATTAATCAACTAGGCCATTATTTTGATTATTAGAACACCTTTTATCTGTCATCCAATGGCTTATGAGAGAGCTGTGATTGTACTTTGCTGTTTATGGGCAGGAGGTGCACGGAACCGGGGCAGTGGATATCAGAATGAATATGTTCGATTACGGAAGAACGGACGATAACATTGGCCGGGGAAGGGGAAGAGGAGGAGGAAGAGGTAGAGGAAGAGGGCGAGGACATAGGCGAGGAAGAGGACGTGTTTAGATAGAATGGATATACCCAGGCTTGTGGTAATCAAACTAAACTTCATCGTAATTGTCATTCACATCTGTATATCTTATGAGTAAAAGTGTATTGAGAGCATTATAGATTCTTCGGCAATTACTCATGTATGTTTTGTTCCTCACAGGTGGCAACTCTGAATCTGTAGATGGTATTAGTGTTTCAGATTTTCGTGAGGTTCTGAATTTGAACATAAATGCCTACCAGATGATAACCGATAAGATGTAGCGTCCTCAACAACTTATCTGAAGAAAGACACTCTTGGAATGAAGTTTACATCACAACAAAGTTCCATATAACACCAATCATGTAGCTTTGTGATTTTAGCCGTTACACACTCTTGCTGGTGTTTGTTTCTTCTTTTCTGTTGTGAATTGCATTGATTGATGCACGAGGGAAAAACAAATGGACGAGAGAGAGGAGACACTGAACTGAAGTATATGATGTTATTGACGCCTCCTAAAGACAAACAATGATCCTCTAGAGCCTAATCCCAACCTAAGTTTCTCATCAATGTATGTGATCCGAAGCTTCACTTCGCTTTCGAACCCGTATTTAAACTCCAGAGATCCTACCTTCAGTTCCGGAGGCTCGAATATCACCTGAACCCACTCACTGTCCAACACTTTCAGCTTCCCTACGAAGTTCAACACAGATTGATCATTAAACGCCACGCCAAAAAAATGATCATATTGGGTTTGACCAAATATTTATCTGGGGTTTTGCAATTCACCTGTCAAGGAGACATCTCCGTCAAGAAACCCCAAAGCAGTGAAGGAAACTCTGTTCCTCACGATATCAGGAGAATCAATGCCTTGGATCATCTCTTTCGTTCTGAAGAAGAGGCGGCCTATCACGCTTCTGTAGCCTCCACCAGGAGAGGTCGGTCTAGAACAGTACACCACATCCCAATCTGCAGCAGAATTCGGGAGTTCACATTTTGATTAAGGAAGAAACAAAACAATCGCAGGTAGGTTCTTACCTCCGAAAATGAGAGGGCATTTCACAGGCTCGCTCACACAGTACTTTTGCAGTTCTCCAGCCACTTGTGCCACCTCCTTGTGTTGCTCCGGGCTCAGTGTCACACCTCCATCGCTGTTTGCAACCTGTCACTTCCACACCACACCATTCCATAATCATCAAAACTCTTTTGGATTTTGCTATGCATTCACTCAACGAATCAGTTTCATACGTAAAATTAAGTCAGATCTTTGACTTATAATAAAACTCTTCTGCATTAGTTAAGCTGAAACCGATCCGAATAAGATCGGCGCATAATTTCCGGGATAGTGCCGGTAAGCAAATGCGACGGGAATAATCGGTGGTAGATAAAGCTAATTTCTGGTGAGAGAAGAGATACAGACCTTAGAGAGGAGGGAGGAAATGAGATCATCGGGGCCAGTACGGAGGTCAACTTTGGGCGCTGAAACGGAACTGACGACGAGTCCCAATCTTCTAGTCCTGCTCCGTGAATCGGTCATGTACGGGATGGAATATTGAAGAGGGAGTTTCGAGCGCTTCGAGGAATGGATATGAGTCCGGGGTTCGGAGAACGACGACGCGATTGTAAAGGAAGGAGCAGCCGTAGCCATTGTTGCTCTAGAGAGAGAGAACCAGATAATACAATGGGGGAGACAGAGAGAGAGAGAGGGGGGAGTGAAATACGGTTATCGTGATTTGGGTGGTGCCACGTCATAATAGAAATCGATACTGGGGCCCATATTGGATTTTCTCCCGCCACGTAGGAAGATATGTTCTCCCGCGTTATCTCGTCTCTCCATTCTCCAATCTAATAGTTGGCCTACATATAATAATTAGATTATATGATTTTCCAATTTTGTTACAGTTCAAATATGGTAACTAGTAAAGTAAAAAAAAAAACAATAAATATACGACTGGTCGGGTTTAATAAAGAACGTGTTTTACCAACAAAAAAGTTGTCAACAGACCTATCGGGCCAGCCAATTTGAGGCCCAATATTTGATACCAGGTTTGGGCCTGCGTAACATCCACTTGAGCTACATGAATCAGTCAGTGATGGACTGATGATGATGAGTAGTTGTGGACGTGGGGTCAATCAACTGCTCTTTCCCGTCGCCGAGCACCAAACCAACTGAATCTTCGAGCTTCCTCATCTGCAGATTCTCCGCCACCGGAAAATGGAAACGTCGCCGCAGTTCAGGCTTATCCTCGCCGTATTCATTTCTTCTCTCATCGCCTTTCGATCGTACAAGCGGAAGTCGCTCGATCTATCCGGCGGACTTGCTGGATTCCTCGTTATGACCATCCATTTCACCGCCGGTTTCAGGTTTCTTCTCCCGCTTTTGATTGTTTCTGTTATGTCATTCCCTTGCTGGAGTGTTTCTATTGTTTCCTGACGGGTTTGATCGGATTAATCTGTTGAATCTGAAAGGTACGGAGCTCTCCTGCTCGTATTCTTTCTTACCTCCTCGAAGCTTACCAAAGTTGGCGAAGATAAAAAAAGACGCGTTGATGTTGAGTTCAAGGAAGGTGGACAAAGAAACTGGTAAGTTTTATCAAACGATTATGCTCGTTGATTCTTCCTTTGTGTGGGTTCCGATTTCGAAAATGTGAGTTTCTGCACTCTTCAAATCTACTTATCCACTGGAATTTTCTATATAAAATCTTCCGTTTCTAAGGAATTTTCGTGGTAGAGTCTGGTGTATTGACAGGGTTTTTCGAAAAATCCAGATGCATTTTAGTATATCAGCAGCATGTAGCAAGCTTCTTCTCGCTTTGGGATCACGATACTCCATCTTACTTTAGTAGAATGACTTATCTGCTCTTAAAATTTGTGCGGATGTATGGTTATTGATTAGTTTGTCTCATCATTTTTAGAGCCAACTCTTTTGTGAGCTATTTGGATTTTTATGTGTATGAAGTTTGGGTTGGATATACATATGTTTTGTGACTGCATTCTTGAGATTTCCTGAAGTCCATGGAAGATGTATCTTCGATCAAGGAAAGGGAATGAACTCTAGATCTATGAGAGTCTAGAAATAATAACATAGAGTCTTACAACATCATGTTGGTGACATGAAATTATTTAGATGTCGATATCATCCTCTCGAATTTAGTATACTGTTGAACCACGTATACGGTATACTTGACCTTTTGTAAACAAAGATACTACCTTTTCCGTAGTACATCATAGTCTTTCTTCTTGGTTGGTATATGTGGTTATATAGGACAAATAGGATCAGTAATTATTATTACTTGATTAACTAATATTGATGATGATATTTATAACTTCAATGAAGATATTGTTTCTTTTTGGTCAACCAATAACTCTTACCAATTTTCCATTGGCATATTAGCAGATGATGATTTCACTTTCTGAAATTCATATTTATTTGACCAACAAAAATTGCTTTGACAGGGTATTCCTCAAATATCTTGTTTCAGGATACAAGTGCTTTGCAATGGTGGAATTGCATCAGTTCTAGTTGTCATTGCTTGCACTTTAACGGGTTGGCAGGACCAGTGCTTGGACTCGAAAGAGTCCACAATTGTAACAGCTCTTATTGGTGGGATCATCGGTCATTACGCGTGCTGTAACGGAGACACTTGGTCCTCGGAGCTTGGGGTTCTTAGTGATGCCCAGCCTCGACTAATCACAACGCTAAAGGTTCTTGTTTTTTTTTTTTTTTTGGTTTGCAAATTGCTAAATAATATTTTGTGTTTAGCTAAATGTTTAGTCTCACTCTCAGCCGGTGAAGACGGGCACAAATGGTGGAGTTACAAAGGCAGGGCTCTTAGCTGCTGTGGCAGCTGGCACCACTGTTGGAGTAACATTCCTTGTGTTCGGAGTCTTTACTGCAAGATGTGCAAGTGATGTGGCTCTCAAGCAACTCTTAGTCATTCCAGTCTCTGCATTAGCTGGATTATGTGGGAGCCTTATTGATTCCGTGCTAGGAGCAACCATCCAATTCAGTGGTTTCTGTTCTGTCCGGAACAAGGTAAGTTTAGAAGAACACATAGTCACATACTAATATTGGGATCGAGGGAGAAGAGTATTTGACCGAATTATTCGTGCAGGTTGTAGGGAAACCGGGGCCAACCGTAAGGAAGATATCAGGTGTGGACATTCTTGACAACAATGGTGTAAACTTCGTCTCCATACTCTTGACATCTTTTCTTACTTCCATTGCTTCTGTGTACATTTTCTGAATGCTGAAGCTAACAACCTGTTTCCATCTTTTGGAAGCCAAATTTTATACATTTTGATTGAATTTCTTAGAATTTAATATTGTTGTATTGGTGAGATCAGTCTGGGAATTTCTTAGAACATAGTCTCCTTCTTTATGTTCAGTATATGTATGCAACAATCACAGCTACAAATGTCCGGTTCTTTTATATTTGGGTTAATTTATTTTCCTCATAATAATCGTAAATCAATTTCATTTTTCCTCTCTTTTTTTTTTAACAACATTTTTTCTCTCTTTTTGATTTAAGTATTCTATTTTTTTTTTTCGCTTGATTAACGGATGTACCAGTCCACTGTGTGGTTAAAGCCCGTCAAGGACTTCTAAACTCGAATAAACTATAGGATCATTTTTATTCATGGAAGCTTGTTTTTTTTTTTAGGGCAAAATTATAAAATTCGGGAATTAATTTTGCCGGCTAATTCGAAATATAGGACTCGTATTAAAGATTTTGACGAATCCGTGTTGATTCGTTGACTACATTTAGCCCTAGTAAGTGAAGAGGCAAAATTGAAAAATTGATTCAGATTAAAGAGTAAACTGAAAGTCTGAAACGACGAGAGGGAAAACCAATCCTGTCCATACTTCCCACGATCGGGCGGGAAAAAAGGGGAGGAGGAAGGCGAAGACTACAATGGCGACGACGGCGATGAAGAAACCGAAAATTGAACAAGGGGAAGCAGTAGCAGAAGCAGAAGCAGCTGATACGTTCTCAAATCAAATTCCAGATGATAGAGAAGCTCTGTTAGAGTTCATGGACAAGCGTGCCAAGTCCATCCAACGCCTTAAAGACCAGATTTCAGAATTCGAGAGGAAGGTCTCTTCTTTCTTCTTTGCTTTCTATTGCTATTTCCTTCTTCTGCTTTGGGTGGTTAATTCGGCGATGTATTCTGCCTTTTTTCTTCGCAAATTCTGGATTCTATGTCGCTTACTGTGTGCTTCTTACTGTTGTTCACTGCTATTAGCGTTTATCCGTTTTGATTTGCTTTTCTTGTTTCAATTGGAGTTCAATTTCAGCATATTTATTGATCTTTTCTCATTCGATTTGTCAGTAGCTAATATGCAAATGCCATCTTCTTGCTCGAGATAAGGGCAGCTAATTGGAACTCAAACGCTTCCAGATTTTGTTTTTTGGTTTCTCTTCTGATTTTCTGAGGATTTTATTCCCTTGGAACGTACATGCGACAGTCCTACTGTTTGGTCTATATTGCTCTTGTTCTAAAAATTTCTGAAGCATTTGCAGCTCGCTGAAGAAAGAAAACTGATGGCAGATGCGGAGGCACAATTCTTACGAATTGATCGCGTTGAAAAAGATTCGTTTTCTAAGACAAAATCAACGGTGCCTGGTAAAACTGGAAGTATACTTGGTATAGCAGAGTTCTGGACCGAGGGAAATAAGGTGAAGACTGCCAATGAAACCTCTACCCCACATACACGTAGTGAGATGGAATCCTTGAAAACGCCATCCATTATTTTACCGCCTTCTTTCAAGCGAAGAGCTGCTCCTGTCAGACCAGAACTGAATGAGACCACCCATGCTCAACCCATGGCTACAAGGGATTATAACATCCCAAAGGAAGAAAAAAGTGCTCCTGAAGCCAAGAGATCTCGTACTATTCCTAATGAAGTGGTAAGGGAAACCCAAGGTCGAGATAACCAAACTCAAGTTCAAGCTCGGGATAACCAACCTCAAGCTCAACCTCGAGATAACCACACTAATAAGGATTTTGCAAAGCCAAGGATCAGAGTTTCTTCTAACATTTCTGGACAAGCACAACAGGAAAAATCCGGTTAAAAAGCGGCCTCCTTTGTTCTATTTGCCACATCTCAGCTTCTCATTGCGTCTGAATCTATTGTTTCTATTTTTTCTTCTTTTCAGAATTCGAAGGACATGATGAGTTGATAGCGCTTATAGGTAGGAGCTCTTTGCGTGGCACAATTGAAAGTCGTACTGTAGCTATGCTACCAAGTGGCCACACGAAAAGAATGAGAAGTCTTGCTCTTTCTCCTTCAAACCGTGATCTATTTGCTACAAGGTGCTTTTTACGTATTTTTGTTTCTTTCTTTTTCGAAAATGTATTTACTGCCAGTCTCATGGATGAAATTCGGTCTCAAAACTGTAGATTTGGGCTTTGTCTGGATTATTTACTAAGAAAATGGTATTATAGGCATAAGAGGGAACCAATAAAGACAGTGGACAAAGTTAGCTAATCTAATGTACTCTCTACTCCTGTGCTTAATTATTTTTATTTTCTTTTGTCTCTTCGTTTTGGTTTTTGGTTATTCTTCAGTGCATTGGATGGGGTGGTTCATTTTTGGAAGCTTCAGTCTGATAGGTAAGTCTGCCTTAGACATATGCCTGATCTACTGATTATGATATTTCTTGCTGATTTCTTGAGGTTGTGTAAAAGATTTTTGGAGGGGTACCTTGATTCTAAAATGTATCAAGTTTTTTTATTTAAATGGATTTCAAATTGACAAGATCTTCATCCATCCATGTCATAAGTCGGCGAAATTTAGTTATGCTTACATTTGGCAACAAACTGCAATATTTACTGTATAAGATCTAAAAGATAAAGAGTTTGTACAATGTTCGCTGCTGGAAAATTCTGGGTCTCGTGAACCCCAATCTTTTTCAGACTCTATTTTTTTTCTCTAAAGTTCATTAGAGACTAACTTATCCATCAACACAATTGAGCAGGTCCACAGCTACTCTGTTTAAGACGATTAATCGGGTAGGAGTAGATCAGAAGAGATGGGCAGAAGATATAGCTTGGCATCCACACAAGAGTGCACTTTTCTCTGTGTATACGGCAGATGAAGGTCACTCGCAGATATCGGCCTTATATCTGAACGAAGCTCGAGAGGTAAAAAACTATAAGAAAAGCTGTTCGGCACTTTAGCGTTTTACCATATTTAAAATTTTGATTGCATATTGATGAGTGGAATCTGTGCTTAAACTTGTAGAGAGTCAACTTGATCTTCATAACCTGTCAGGAAAAAAAAATCAATTTAGTGGAATAATTAAGAATTTGATTCGACCCTGGACATATCTATCTGTTGTAAGATCTAACTTGATGGTTATACTGTTTCTATCTTCGGGGAGGTAGTTATGTGCTCAAATTTGTTGGATCTTTGTTCATCTGCAGAGTTGTGAGTCCAAATTTCTGAAGGACAGGCCTCACAGCAAAGGTCTTATCAACAGAATCATGTTTACGCCGTGGGATGATCCTTGTTTCATCACCGGTGGGTGTGATCATGCAGTAGTGTTATGGCGGGAACAATGTGAGAATAATGCGTGGAAGCCAACGCTTCTGCATAGGGACTTGCACTCGTCAGCAGTGATGGGGGTTGCTGGAATGCGCCATAACAATCTCGTCTTGTCATGTGGAGACGATAGGAGATTTGTTGGGTTTGATGCCCGAGAAGAAAAACTCACATTTAAGCATAGACTAGACAACAGATGCACAAGTTTGCTGCCAAACCCGCGCGATGTTAATCTTGTCATGGTTCACACAAGGTAAAAAGCAAACTCTTGAGTTTTATATATCCCCCAAGAAAATGCCTTAAAATTCATTGCTTTGCATGTATTGTGTTTGCAGGCAGCTAGACCGGCAACTGAGGTTGTATGATGTTAGATTGCCTCAGACGGAACTATTTTCTTTTGGGTGGAAGCAAGAAAGCAGTGAATCGCAATCGGCTCTAATCAACCAGTCTTGGTCTCCAGATGGTTTACACATCTCATCTGGTTCTGCAGACCCTGTGATCCACATCTTTGATATCCGCTACAATGCACCGAGCCCCTCTCTCTCAATCAAAGCTCATAAGAAAAGAGTGTTCAAAGCTGAGTGGCACTCTTCTCTTCAGCTACTTGTCTCCATCTCATCAGATTTAGAAATTGGGATTCACAAGCTATGGTGAAAACTGATAATTGCCTACATCATCAAACAGCCTGAATCTTGCTACTCGTCACATGAGCAAAGCTGGTGCTGTCGATTGGCAAGTTAGGATTGATCACATCACACATGCTGGATACAAAATCTGTATTAGGACTTAGGAGTTGCGTAGTTCAGTCCAGGATCTGAAGACACTGGGATGCTTAACTTTTTTGGTTACATGTGGATTTCATTCATAATCAGAAAAATAGCAGAAAAATGTACTCTCTTGCATTTTGTGGGGGGATTGCAACGTTACAAGTTACAATTGTTGGAGCCAAATGCCCTTCAGTTTTCTGACAGCTTGGAGATTCTAATTCCCCTAATCCTCAACCATCGGTGTCCAAAGTTAGTATGAAGAAGAGTAAAACATCCGTATTGATGGACAAACTCGACTTAAAACCACTTTTGCGTCAAGAAGCGGTTGCATAAAGGTTCCATGTATCCAAATTCAAGACTGTATTTGTGTGATCTTGAGATAGGAAACAAGAGATTCATAACATGAATAATGCAACCATCAGACCAAAAAAAAAAAAAGTAATGCAACCATGTGATTCTCAACTTTTATCATCAAATACAATCATATACAATCTACAAAACTTACATGAGACCAACATAAGTAAAATGCCGGTAAAAAAATGTGGAGTAGTTAATTGCTAAATCCAATTCACGCATCACGCATCTCGCAATTGTAATTTAATGGGTTTTTTTTTGTGACCAGAAATTTTTTTTTTTTTTTTTTTTTTTTTCACAACACCAAAAATTCTCTAAGAACCAGTTTAGGTTTGGTTTATAAATTATGACCAAAATTTGAGTCCGAAATCAGAACCATAATCCTCCGTCTCCGTCTGTTGTATCCTGGTGACTCGTGAGTTGCGACTTGAGTCACGTAGCCGTCGCCGTTGGCTTACCCTCGCCATCTCGCAAATTTCCCCTTTTACAGTTTAAGGTGTGTGCTTATTAGCTAACGTCTGAGTTCTTTTTCTAATTCCTCTATTGTTTTTGGAAAATTTGAGAATCCAAATTTCGATTCTCGTTTTCGCATTTGCATCATGAACTCGTCAATTGTTTGATTCAGGTTCTGCTCGTCCATGGCCTCGCCAGAGGAGATTGATGATGCATCAGAAATTCCATCCCCGTGGGTGTATTTTCCTCTTCTGCACTTTCATATGCTTCAATCTGCTGTTTGGTATATATAATTCGCATCTCTGTGATTGAGACAGGCCAAAGAACACTTACAAGGATCCCGACGGTGGAAGGCAACGATTCTTACTGGAGCTTGAATTTGTTCAATGTCTCGCCAATCCTACTTACATCCACTGTAAGTTTCTCTAGTTTTTTTCCCTTTTTAGAGTTTCGGATTCGTTCTAGGTCTTAGGGTTTGTGCTTTTCAAATAGTTTCCTCTGTTGAGATTCAAGGGTTTACATGTAAGCAGTTTTTTGTTTTCATGTGAGTTCTTTGATTGCTTAAATGAGCTCCTAAGTGCTTGATTGGATAAGAAAATGTTTTGTTCCTGGAGTCCTACCATGAAAGGAATGTCATGTGTTCTAAGGTAACTCAGAATCTGCATACAGTTGCAGCAAGTTTCCATTTGTCTTCTCCATCTGTTGAGAATGTGATTCTTCTTCCACCAATAAGGTGACCGTAAAAGCTACATGAAGACGTAACTCCTAACTATTAGAAAGTGATAAACGATCCTGTGTTTTTGTATATTCCATGATGTACTTACGTTTACATGGTTTTTTAATTAAAAAATTTTGCACTTAGCCTTGGGGTTCTGTTTCGCAGACCTGGCACAGAATCGCTATTTTGAAGATGAAGCATTTATTGGCTACTTGAAGTATCTTCAATACTGGCAGCGACCAGAATACATCAAGTTCATAATGTGAGTTAGAATATCTAATGGAATTGGGGTAGCCTTATGATGGTTTGAAAAAATATCTTATTGCTCTGCTTGTTTTATCCATTTCCTTATGTTCTTGTATTTATGATCCGTTACTTACAGGTACCCACACTGCCTATATTTCCTCGAACTTCTTCAAAACCCCAACTTCAGGAGTGCTATGGCCCATCCTGCAAACAAGGTAAACGAATGTGATAAGTAACATCAACTAAACATGCCACACCAGGATGTTAATGAGCAGTGTAAATAGGAAGTGCTTCAAATGTTTAGGGTACCAGTGTTTTTGGAATGGGTTTGGGGCGTTCTGGGACTTGGAGGGTTTAGGGTCTCTAGTACAAACCGTACTTACATTCTGCTAATTTGGTTCTATAATTCCAAACCTTGTCAGAATGTTTGATAGGTAATGTTGTTGAAGTTTTCTAAAGTTTTGAACGTTGAATTCGGGCTTTTTCAGGAATTGGCACATAGACAACAGTTTTACTATTGGAAGAACTACAGAAACAACAGGCTGAAGCACATTCTACCTCGGCCTCTTCCAGAGCCTATAGCTCCACAACCACCAGCTGCACCCTCATCTTCTCTGCCACCTGCGCCATCTGCAACTGTGGCTCTCTCTCCAGCCCTTTCTCCAATGCAGTACAATAATATGCTTTCTAAGAATGAAACGAGGAATATGGGTGCTGCTGGAATTGATCGTAGGAAGAGAAAGTATGTGCTCCTTTCTTCTTCCTGACTTTTTTTTTCTTTCAAGATGACTGCAAATGTGGTAAGAAAAAGAACTACAGAAGTAACATTCTAATATGTGGGTCATATAATATCAGGAAGGGTCCATAAGCATTTGTTGCCCTGAAGCATACACCATGGGTCCGCATATGCTTTCCTGCATTTCCTAGAGAGGGAAGCCTACTTGACTCCGGTTACAAAAATGTTGGAAACACGTTTTATTCATTCCGTGTCATAGGCTGTAGTGGGAATTTGTCACATATGGTGTTCAATCTTTGTCTATGATATAAACACCCCCAATCAGTATCAGTCTTTGTCTTTGGTTTCTCTGGGCATAGAGATCTGAGCCTGTCGGCTTTATATTAAATGACTAAATGGTAGTTTGGAGATTGGTTCGGTTTGCTACATTCCAAATGATTCTTTCAGCTCTTACGCTTGGGTCCAACAGAAACAACTTATTCTCGCGGTTTTACTTCTGCCGACGTTTAAAGGCGAATCACCATATTGGTTCGTTATTGCAATGAATATCTCTGACTGATGCATAACAGAATTGCACAGAATGGACAATTTTAGAGCCACTTGAAACGATTAAGTTGATGCATCTATGTTCTGCTGACGATCTACTCATATTTGCTAAAGGATCAGTTAGATGAATCACAACGTAGAAGAATTTCACATCTTTATTTGAATCTGGTGTTCTGTGAATCGGTGGAACTTGAGAAGCCTAGATAGCTTTTGTCGGAGACAGTAGGAGGGGTTTCCATGTTACATTTGTTGGTCGTATTTGTACTACCTACATTCGTGCGGAATGACTCTTCACGTATCTTTGACGACAATTTTTTTTAATTTTTTTTACTTCTTATTTTTTACAACAATTACAATATTTTATCCCATATGGAATTTGATAATATAGGATTCTAATTTCTATCTTTTTCTTTTTAACGTATCTCACGGTTCAAGATCTGGTCCATGACACAGATTTAACAAAAAAATAAAAAAACAGACCATCAAGTCGACTAATTTCATTTCATCAGAAGTCAAGCATGTTTTATGCTTTTATTTGACTATATATATTCTCACTGCACTCGTTAACTCTCCCCACAGATTCTTCAAATTCTACTATATCAAACAGATAATTTGTAGGCAATTAATGTTCTATCATAAACAACAAAGGTTGTATGAAATGTTTTCTATACATTCATTCATACGGCCAATAGCTCATATATATACAATACAAGGATACGTACCTCGTAACCTAGCAGTATACACATACAATCGAATCTGTAATTTGCCATAATAAGCATAGTCTCATAAAATAGCATAAATTAAGGATAAAGAGGAGAAAGAGAACGACGAAGGTAGAAAAGAAGAAGAAAATAGTATAACTCAAGGATAAAAGAAAGAGAAGAACATGAGCGTATGGACTAGAAACGGCTTTGATGCCATAACATCTTGACATTTTCCCTTGTATGATTTATTATAGGAACTAGGAAGATTTGTTAAAATGGTCCAATTTTTTTAGGATAATGTGTACATTGCACTCAAAAACAAAATTTTTGGAAATTACTTCACGGAGCAAAAAAAAATTTACTTAACAAGTTTTATTAGAGTTACAGAAAAAATAGTTGAATTTATTTAGCCGAATTTTCAAGTCATTAGGTTTGATTTACAATATTTCTAACTAGTAATATCAAAGAAAACCGTAACCGATTCAACCTTTCAAATAAATAAATCGTAGCCGTTGGTTTAACGTGTCGCATCTCCGTCGTTCATCTGACCCAGCAGCTTTTCTTCACCTCTATTTAAAGAATCTCATCATCTCATAAGCCGTTCGTACAGAGAGGTTTTCTTTGCCTTTTATTTTTTTTTTTCTGATTTTCGTGCTGCCAAAACCAAAAAGTTTCCAGATCCAATTACAAGTTTCTCAAACTCCAAATTTCATCTTAAACTGAACAAAGAAATCTGAAAATACGAAAATCCAATCCGAGAGTTTCTCTTGTTGGCTTTGTTTGATTGATTTGTCTGTTTTTTTTTTCCTTTGATCTGAGGTTTGTATTTGGGGATTTCACTCCCAAGCACTCAGATTGGTCCCTGATTTATTGATCTATCTTCTGATTTGCTTCGAATTTTCATCTGAGATTCCTGAATTTACGAAATTAGGGTTTTGTTTTTTTTTCTCTTTTATTCGATTCCATTTCCGTTAGTGTGTATTGTTAGATGAACGATCAATCTAAGCTGATGAATCCGCCTCCTCAACCACAGATGATAGGCCAGCCTCCGCCACCGCAGAGGATGAATCCGCCGCCGCCGTCGCAGGTCATGAACCCGGTCCAGCCTCGGATTATGAACCAGACTCCGTTGTTAGGCCAGTCCCAAGGTTTGAACCATCCGATTATGGGAATGAACCAGCAGCCACAGGTTATGATGAACAACCAGCCTATGATGATGAATCCCCGGAACTTTAACCTTAACCCTAGCTTGAGCACGGAGTATCAGAACCAGCCTAATAACTTTGGCTCGAAGCATTCGAAAATGATCCGGAACAATTGGAAAGGAAAGAAGATTTCTAGCGACAAGAGGCCAATGATGGAGCCAGTTAGGAGGATGCATAACTCTGGTATTCCGATGTACAACCCTCAGCAACTACCTGGTTCTGGTGGTATTCAGGTCGGTCCTGTTGGTGGAGGCGGGTACAAGCCACCGACCCTGAACGAGCTGCAATCTCAAAACAGGTTAAAAACAAGGAAGTTTTACCCGAAGAAGAAGTATGGTAACCGATACGTTCCTTATGCTCCGAGGAACACGACTTCGTTTATTATCCGGGCAAAGAAATCTGGTGGAATTGCTGAGTTGGTGTCTCCATGCCCTGTGACACCAGCAGTACTGCCCACGCCAATGTTCTCACCTTCCAGGGAGGTGTTGGGTGATATGGCAAAGGAGGAATGGGGAGTTGATGGTTATGGCTCCATGAAAGGGCTCATTAGGCTGCGATCTGATGGACATGAGTTAGAACCTTATGACGAGGATGATGAAGACGAAGGAGGATCGAGTGAGAGTGATGTGGAGGAGCATGTTGAGGTTGAGAGGAGACTAGACCATGATTTGAGCCGGTTTGAGATGATTTATCCTAATTATGGTGGCACTGAGTATAACAATGTTTTGGAAAACCGAGTGGATGATCAGGATAGCCATATTGCTCAACTGGAGGAAGAGAACTTAACCTTGAAGGAAAGGTTGTTCTTGATGGAAAGGGAGTTAGGTGACTTGAGGAGAAGGTTACAGTATCTCGAGAGGAGGAACATGGTTGCTGAAGATGCTAATGAGGAGGTTGTTGAGAATGAGTCTGAAAGTGATGGTGATGACACAGGGGGATCCGATGCACGCACTAGTGGTGACACAAAGGAGAACCAAATAGCTGCAGAAGACATTTGTATGCAGGATGTTGCAGCGAGGGATGAAGCTGCGGTGAAGGAAATCAATGACAACAAGAGCAATGTGGATGAAGCTAAAGAGACCAAACATGCCATTGGTGTGGGAAGTTCTGGGGAAAATAAACCTGAAGGTAAGAAAAAAGCTGAAAAGGATTTTAGGGAAGTTTCAGGTGAACAATGCGAGGAAGCCAGTCGGGTTGTGGTTGGTATGGATCAGGGTAAGGAAAATGAAATGGCAATTGAGAAGCTTGAAAATGCATCTGAGAATCATTCTGTTGGAAAACAAGGAACAACCATATGATACCTAGACCAAGGAGGGAAGCAGCTTCGAAAGCACAGGAACCAATGATGATAGACAGTAACCGGTGATGGAGTGTTGATGCACACCATTTTCCCTTTTAATAATGCAAGTCTCTTATATGCACAGGTGTTAGTGATGGATCTCTGCAGCTCTATGATGTATATGTCAAAATGTGCTTGTCTTAGCAGGCGTAGTCAGTCTAGTTCTCTCAACGCTTTTGGTATCAGAGTTATAGAAGAGTCGCTTTCCCGGAGAAGTTCATACGAAAGGCATGGTAAGCTTTCTTTTATGGTTCAGATCGTTTTTAAACCTCTATGACCTGGTGGGTTCATCTTGTTGATGATAAGACTCCCCTGTTAATGAGATTGTAGTAAAAGCAAGGTTCATTGTAGTGAAAGAACTTATGGATGATAAAAGTTTTTAAAAGTTTCTTCTCTTAATACATTGGATGTTTCACTTTTACTAGCACAAGCAGAATACCTGTGTCACAGTTGCAGAGAGCTGAGAATGAAGAGAACCTTTTGAGTTGCTTCGGGGACAGAATCAACAATGTCTTTATTTGGATTCAGATTCTTTGATAGAACTTTTGTCCCATCAAGATTTGTTTTACTTTTTCCTACTCAGTCTATCTATTTGGGTTTGCGTCTGAGAAAACAACGAGTTTGGGCCCATGTGGGTTGAGTTATTTAATGTCCTTATTAATACTAACCGAACACCTAATTTTTTAGAGATAAAAGAGGCGGCATATTGACTTTTTCTATCGGAAGAATTGTCTCACTTGAATAATAATAATAAACTTATTAAGTCGTTTTGCACACAAAAAAAAAAAAAAAACTTATTAAGTCGTTAAATTTTGAATTACCTCAATTAATTATATAAAAATTGCATGAAACGCCGTTCAATTAAGTAATTAACAAAAAGAAAGACAAAAAAAAACTGTCTTCCGATGCAATTTATTGATGTAAAATGTAAATATTCATTTCTTGAGCCGGTAATTGGACTTCTTTAAAAAAGTGGCCAAATTTTATCCAAAACTTTCATAACCTGTTGTTCACCACCACCAACTATGTGGAGAGGCACATACGGGAGTTGGAGAAACTAGCTCAAGCCGTTATATGGCTTTTGACATAATTCCTTCGTCAACAGGCCTAAGCTCGTTTCAACTTTTAAGTCAAGTGCCTATCTACTTTGGCGCATGAATGTGAATTTTTTTACATTTCAATTTTTTCATCTAAAATAAGTTCTGGATCTAATGTTTTAGATCAAGAATGTATAAATCATTCTTTCACTGTGAAGAATATTTAGGTAGTATATATGATGCAATCACATGCTGATTTTGAGTTCTAGATACTTGTAACTTCCAGGTTTTTTGGTTTCGATGCAATTTTATTTAGCTGCCATTGGAATTAGATGCTCATTTCGACCAAAAAAAAACTCCATATCTGAATGTTTGCATTCAGATTACGTATTCAGATGCACAAACAACTGAACAAGCGAACACGCCCTACAATAATTTAGAGCGATCGAATGTGGAATTTACATTAAGTATACAATATTCACATAAGAAATTAAGAATTATTATAAACACATGTGGCATGACTTTATACTATATTTTATTTCGCATGCCGATGTTGCTAAGAGCGCGAAGTGGAACCGAATTGGACTATGCACTTAATTTGTAAACTAAAAAAACTATTTAAAATCGCTGCAAGTTACAAAATTCAAGTGGGATGTAACACTACGCTAAAACTAAGCGTAATAAATTGACTATTACGTGGAATCTACCATCATTATCTAGCTAGTTCGGAGATATGTACTTCGGAGTTGCTAAGTACTTTTGATTTAAATACATACAACACTATTTGGAACAAAGTTGACTACATGTTAATTAGCTCGAAACCAGTCACTAATTTTAGTGGATTAAACGTAAGATTAAACCGGCCAACTTACAAACAAGATAGAAATTCATGAATCTTGGAGTTTAAATGGATGTTAGTGCCTAATCTTACAAGAATTATAAAAATATGGAGCTTAATGCGTCCTGTTGAGCACACGAAATCAGTCTTTCGAAGCCGCCATACGTCACCATGCACTAATCATTCTCTAATAGCCCACT
This sequence comes from Kernera saxatilis, assembly GCA_900406395.1. Classification (NCBI taxonomy): domain Eukaryota; kingdom Viridiplantae; phylum Streptophyta; class Magnoliopsida; order Brassicales; family Brassicaceae; genus Kernera; species Kernera saxatilis. Next base: position 37,393 of record OVAY01000301.1, on the reverse strand, counting down.
AAGAGAAGCACAATGAAGCCCTAAATATCGTTGCAACCTAGTTTTCTCTATAAATAGAACCTCACTTCTTCGACATCTTAATTAATAATAAACTATCACTCTACTAAGTCATTAAAACAAGCCATCTAGACAATGAAAACACAAACCAAGGTGATGGGAGGATATGTCTTGCTTACTGTTTTCACCCTGTGTATGCTTTGTTCAGGGGTTAGGGCACAGCTAAGCCCTGACATTTATGCTAAATCATGCCCATCCCTTGTACAAATTGTCCGTAAACAAGTTATGATCGCCCTGAAGGCCGAGATTCGGATGGCTGCTTCTCTCATTCGTCTTCATTTCCATGACTGCTTTGTTAATGTATGTATTGCTATCTTTACGCTCTTTTTTTTTTTTCTCTATAATTTTTGCTATTTAATACTTTTTTTCGTTAAGTTATTGTTACAATTGTTCCAAACACTTGTCATCAGTTTGTTAAAGCGTAGCATGAACTTTTCAGGGGTGCGATGCATCTGTATTGTTGGATGGAGCCGATAGCGAGAAATTAGCGATCCCAAACGCGAACTCTGCGAGAGGATTTGAAGTAATTGATACTATCAAAGCCGCTGTGGAAAACGCATGTCCTGGTGTTGTTTCTTGTGCTGATATACTCACTTTAGCCGCTCGTGACTCCGTTTTCTTAGTAAGCCTTTTTGTTCTCACTTAACAACCTTAATATTTACTTTAGTTTCAGGGGATATATCAATCAAATTTTGTGGTAGAGGTTTTACTAGTTTTCATATAACACGAGTTTTAACTTTCAAGGAACAACAATTTATAATATGTAACTTAGGTGGTGATTATTTATAGTATAATAAATAAAATGATTACGCTAGCTAGAGTTTGTATTTATAAGTGTTTATCTATTCTATTGTAATATTGTATATCTATAAATATATGCTTTTTTAGTTGTCTATAACTTGCACACGCATGCTATCGACTTTGTCGTGATATCCATTCTATTTTTGTTGTGGTCTATAACGGGTTGTGATTTGCAGAGCGGAGGGCCTCAGTGGAGAGTGGCATTAGGAAGAAAAGATGGATTGGTGGCAAATCAGAGCAGTGCAAACAATCTCCCATCTCCTTTTGAACCCTTAGACGCTATTATTGCCAAATTTGTAGCTCTTGGCCTTGGCGTCACCGACGTCGTAGCTTTATCAGGTTTAACCTTTTTATTTTATTTTATTTGTCAACAATATGCATTTTCGGATTTGAACCTAGGTGGTAACACATCGAAACCTCTAAATATAAAATCGTTAAGAGTACATGTCCTAGTGGTTTAATCATTTGCTTCAATTATAAATTTTGGGCTTCTTTTCTTCCAAGTAAAATGAATCTTATATTTGCCTTAATTTTCTCATTACAAAGGAGCTCACACCTTTGGTCAAGCAAAATGTGATTTATTCAGCAACCGGCTGTTCAACTTCAGCGGCGCGGGAGCCGCGGACGCAACACTTGAGGCAACGCTCTTGTCTGATCTGCGAACAGTTTGTCCCGTCGGAGGAAATGGAAACAAAACAGCCCCCCTTGACAGGAACTCTACGGACGCATTCGACAACAATTATTTCAAGAACCTCCTCGAAGGGAAAGGTCTTTTGAGTTCTGATCAGATTCTGTTCTCGAGTGACTTGGCCGTGAACACAACAAAGAGACTTGTGGAGGCTTACAGTCGGAACCAGAGCGTGTTTTTCAGGGACTTCACTTGTTCGATGATCAAGATGGGAGGTCTTACGAATCTAGTAAATGGATCTTCTGGGGAGGTTAGGAAAAACTGTAGGGTTATTAATTAGTCTGTGTGTTTTCGATTTTCTCCAATGCTTGGGAGTTGATCAATCTCGTGTGTAACAAAATGATCAGGTGTGCAATAATAAGAACTTATGGCATGGGGTTTCTTGGTTTGTCTAATAAGTTTGGAAATCCATATATTATTTCCAAATATCACTGATTTTGAAATCAAACAAACATATTTTAACTACTATTAAACGATTAAACTGAATTTTAACTAGTATTTAGAAATCAATAATAAATGAATAATACATAATACACATAATTCATTTTTTAACACACAATTTATAATCTAGTCTAGTGAGCATGCTTAGTTATAAATCATTATTAAACGAACACATAATCCAATGAAAAATCAATAAACAAATATCACCGACCAATTAAACACAAACCAATAAACTCTCTAGCACCTTCACTCTGACCTATCCACCCAGTGCCGTGTTTGATTTTATGTGAAGAGGAAGGGCAATTGCCCAAAACCACACAAAAATTGTGAAATTTCACAATTTGCCTTCTAATTTCATTACTGGTTTTGATACCACACATAATCCAACGTTACATGTGTGGTTTTGATACCACACATAACCCAAAACCACACAAGAGGATGTTACATATGGTAATTGGAAAGTCAGATTAGGATATCAAGATGGTAAAAAATAGGATGTATAAACTCCAAAAAATTTTACAGGGGACACGTAAAAATTTGGATGTAGCTACGCATTGAAGATGGAAACTCAGTAAATAACCTTGGTGAAATAAAATTGATCACTAAATGAATGTATAATAAAATGTGTTTGAGACGAATTTACCGCTACCAGACTGTCCTTAATTTGTTTTTGCATTGGTGGGCCATGGTGGCGAAGGGTATCGTGTCTATTATTATCTTTCACAATATGACGTTAATCCGTAGATATTTTATGGCGATGAATAAATTGTTTGCTAGTTCAAGGTGGTTAAAACATATATAATTTTCTTATAGTTATAACTGTAAATGATCAAATCATTTTAGAAAATTATTCACATCATGATATTATTTTCAAAATCCTAAATTTTTATAATATTACACAGCCGCAATAAATAAAAGCTTTAATTGACTAAAATTTTGAAATAGTGCCGTATATGATTTTCTTGGATTTTATTTTCAAATTGTGAGGTTTATTTTCAGATATCTAAACTGATTTTGCAGACTAAAATTTAACCACCTTGATACAGCGATTTTTATATATTTAATTGCTCTTTCATTTGATTTTAAATACGCTTAACAATTAAGGCAAAATAGTTGCAACACTTCTCGCGAATAAGATGATGTCGTTAGCCAATGCATCATGCATATAGGCTGGTAATTATTATTATCTGAAAACAAAAAGGTAAGCAAAGTTCTAGACTTCTAGTTTTCGTGGAATTCAACGAATCAATCTTTTATGACAGATGAAAACGACCCTGTCCAATTATTTTGAGAAAACTAATTGGCTCCATTTTGGTGGCTTCATAATATACGCGGAAAGAAATAGTCATCATATGAAATTTCAACAAATATCGTTATTAATAATTAGTGTTGACGTTACTTTGTTTATAATTGATTTTTTTCATTAATTATTTTACTATAAAACATTATTTAATCATATATCTAAAATTCATTTTAAGCTAAATCAATTTATAACTTATTGAAATAATCAGATTTTCTATCTACTATATTTTAAATTGAATTAGGTAAATGGCCATGAAAATTTATTTATTTAGATAAATGATCAAGTGACAAAACTTAAGAAGCACTCAGATTTTTCACTATCATGTTATTTTATATATTAGCGCACTATCAGATGAAATGATATGACTAATTGCGTGATATTTCTCTATATAACATTTCGGCACATGTGAAAGTTCATGAATGAAGTTAACTCAGACATGACTTGCTATACTTGATTCTGTCGCTTTTTTGTTTAGTGTAATGGGTAATAATAGTTCATACTCGTTGATTGACAAAAAAGAAGTACATTCTCGTTGTAAATGAAAGGGTGATGGACAAGAATTTAGTGGAGTCAGTTTAAGATCTAATTCGAGGTTTCTTTTTGATGTTTGATTATATATTTGACTATATATTCTGTCATTAACCTTGGTTTTCATATTGAGATGGTAACACTAGCACAATTATTTTTCATACTTCAAAGTTCATATATATATGTTTACTAAATAATGAATGACATTAAGGTCCAAGATTAGAAGGAAAAATAAAATAAAATATATATATGTATATAGAGAGATAAATATCTAATGATTTCTTTTAGAAAATGAATTTATGGTAATTTTGTTCTCGATTTTGGACTCCCACTAAAAGATAATTTATTGATATAAAATCGACTCCCTCTGATGCTAATGTTAATTCGTTGATTTAAAAAAAAATTAAAAAGAAAAAGAAAATATGTAACAAAAGTACTAGGTCAAAACACATGTATTTTAACTTGTCGATTATAACGATATATACCTAATTTTCTTTTTCTTTTTTCTTTTTAAATAAAAATATAAACCCAATTTTCTTGCAAGTTAATTGTTCTGGCTTGCTAATTTTTCAACATATGCCGTTACTGATTTTTGTCCTTTTTAATCATCTGTAGACTGTAGTTATTTTCCCTCATGACGTAAATTGATATGACATTTTTATCCATTATTCATGAGAGATGAATAAGTACTTCTTTTTTTTTTTGACAAGGCGATGTTACTTTCATGTTTGGATTTAGACGAAAATATGTAATACTATATTTTTTACTTAAACGAATGGATTTCGTAGGTCGCAAAACCTATAGATTGCTTTTTTCCGCTTTTTAAAAAAAAATTGTTTTTACGGGTAGACTATACTCTATATATAGACTATAGTTATAGTATGAAATATGTAATTAGATAAAGTTGATTGAGTTAAGAAAAATAAAAATAGTAATAGTATGAAATCTGTAATTAGAAAGAAAGGAAAAAACATACACACATTTATTATGTTCGTTTTGGGTCTACGTACTCAGAATCGTTGTATTTGAATACTTTACAAAGGCAACCAATTTTACTTACAGGCATGCTAATCATTATATTATGATTTTTCATGCCCTACAAAAGAAAATTAAAAGTCTATACTGAACTGAAATGTTTTATAATTTTCCTAGAACATGTAGAATTTTTTTTTTTTTTTTGGGTATTAAAAACATGTAGAATTTTCTTCCAACGTACTCTATAAAAGGCTACGAAAGTCTTTCTTTTTAGCATCAACCCACAATATCCTCTAAGCTTCTTTCTATAGATCTATCGGTTTTACAAACGGAGAGCGACCAAAAATGGGTCTAAGCAATACTATTCCCTCACTTTTGCTCTCGGTTTTGATGTTTGGGGTTTTGGGTCATGCTCAGCTTACCTCTGATTTTTACTCAACGACGTGCCCAAATGTCACAGTCATCGCTCGCGGTCTGATCGAGCAAGCTAGCCGTAGCGACGTCAGACTCACTGCTAAAGTCATGCGTCTTCACTTTCACGACTGTTTCGTGAACGTAAGATCTATTTATCTGTTCATTAGCATTTTTGGTTTTACAATGAAACCTATCGTTTTAATGCGCATGTGATTTCATGATTCATGTTTGAATCTAAACCAGCACATTTGAAGGTTAAACTTGATTAGGTCGGTTTTTTTTTTTTTTTTGAGTTTAATTGGTATTAAATAGTTCATACTCATTGATTGACCAAAAAAAGTACCTACTCGTTGTAAAGGGTGATGGATTTTTGACCCAAAAAAAAAAAAAGGGTGATGGACAAGAGTTTAGTGGAGTCATTAAGATCAAACTGGAGGTCTCTTTTTGACGTTTTATTATATATTTGACTACATATTCCGTCATTAACCTTAGTTTTCATATTGAGATAGTAACGGTCTTTCTAAACCCAAATTTATAATATGACTTTTTCATCCGCCTTCGCTAATCATTGACTAAGAAAATTATAGCCATAGACTTTGACTAGGAAACATAATTAGGTTTATTTTGTTAATTAATGTATCAGGTTAATTTCTTGTGAAAAATAAAATACATGTATGAAACATTGAATTGTCGAAGTGTGTGAAACACAGGGGTGCGATGGTTCAGTACTATTGGACGCTGCTCCTGCGGATGGAGTAGAGGGTGAGAAGGAAGCTTTCCAAAACGCTAATTCTCTTGACGGATTCGAAGTGATCGATGATATCAAAACCGCCCTCGAGAATGTTTGCCCTGGAGTCGTCTCTTGTGCCGATATCCTCGCTATCGCAGCTGAAATCTCTGTTGCACTGGTAATAACATCATTCTTAAAAGTTTATGTACTTTCATATTTTTTGTTTTGTTTTTGTCCACAACGGCTTAGTAACGCAACAACAATTCACTAACAGAAACTACTAGCTAAGCTACATGTTCTAATTTTATATTCCGATTTTTGAAGTCTATTAATATAATTATTTTAAAATTTATATCATTTAAGGCGGGAGGACCGTCATGGGACGTATTGTTAGGAAGGAGAGATGGTCGGACAGCGAACCGTGGGGACGCGGTGGATGCACTTCCATTAGGACCTGACTCTCTCGATATCCTTACTTCTAAATTCTCCGTACATAATCTTGACACTACCGATCTCGTCGCTTTATCTGGTAATGTACTTTCGCATCTTCATTCTTTTTTTGTTCTGTCATTGGCCGTCTCGCAGAAATATGATTATAATTTATAAAGTCTAAACGAATTATGAATAATAAATAAATTGTACAGGTGCTCATACCTTCGGGAGGGTTCAGTGTGGAGTGATAACCAATCGTCTGCACAATTTCAGTGGTAACAATGGACAGTCCGATCCGAGTATTGAACCGGAATTCTTGCAAACGTTGCGACGACAGTGCCCACAAGGCGGAAGTCTCACCGCGAGGGTCAATCTTGATCCGACGAGCCCGGACTCATTTGATAACGACTATTTTAAGAACCTTCAAAACAACCGCGGAGTAATTGAATCAGATCAAATCTTGTTTTCTTCGACAGGTTCGCCTACTGTATCTTTGGTGAATCGTTTCGCAGAGAACCAAAGTGAGTTCTTTAGGAATTTTGCGAGATCAATGATCAAGATGGGAAATGTAAGGACTCTCACTGGAACTGAAGGAGAGATTCGTAGAGATTGCAGACGGGTTAATTAATACGTTTTTGCATAGTTGCATGTTCAAGTGATCAAATTTTACTTGTTGTTATACTTGTAATAAGTGGTATTTGTCCTTTCCCACAATTGTTTTTCTTCCTTTGTTATCTGTAATTGTAATTTGAAAATCAGATATGAGAAGAGCTTCACGTTCTTTCTATTATATTTGTCCTTAGCCTAGACGCTAGCTATATAATAGTGTTTTCTGAAAAATTGTAAAACTGTAAATTAATTCTCAGGATCAAATACTGACTCCCCATATATGGGTTAAATATGGCCTCTAAGTTGACCCACACACAAAAAGTTATGATTGAAATAATTAGCAAGTTTACACCGAAATCTACACTAATCTATATGGCATGTGAAAATCATGTATTCTTACCATACAAAGCGTTCACAGCAGCCAGTCAGGATTGAAAAAGACCCAAACCCAAGTCCTCTAACCGATGACGAATCCTTCGACCAATAAACCACCATTAAATCATATTGTCTTTGATTTGAAACTGTTGAATTTGAAGTCTCTATGAATCACATTACAAGAAAAATATGTTACAAACTATGTCAAAACACATGTAATTTAACTCGTCGATTATTATGATATATACATAATTTTCGTCAAGTTGTTCTGGCTTGCTATTTTTCAACATGCCGTTACGGATTTTTTTTTGTCCGTTTTTAGTCATCTGTAGTTATTCTCTTTCATGACGTACATTGATATGACATTTTTATCCATTACTCATGAAAGATGAATAAAGATTTTTTTTTAAAACATGAAATGTTAGTTTAATTATTGTTTTACAGGAAAATATGTAACACCATATTTTATAGAGGGTAATATCAATATTCAAAATTTTGTATATTAGAAAGAACTTAACGCCTAATCAAATAATCAGACTTAAATTAGGAAATAATGGCGGAGTTATCTACATATATCTGGTTTAGCTGTCTGTATTGTCATTATTGCCTCATATGTTGCGAATGACCAACTTGCTTTTATCTTCTTTTTCATCAATGCAAAATTCTAACCTAATTTCTACCTTTTTCACGATTGTTATCGTTTTTACTTGTTTTCTAATGGTTTTATGCATCTATACCATGTCTACAATTCAACATAGGATTTTAAATTTTAAACCAGAAAACTGAATTATCTTTGGATTTCTTAATTTTGACAGAACAAAGACAAATCGCGGCGGCTCCCTCCGCCAAACACTTGCCACCGATATTATAAAATTTATAAATTTTCGAACATGGGATAATACCACTAAATGACCTTACTATATCTAAGAATTTGGAAAAATGACTATGAATTTTTTTTTCTTTTTTCAAAATACCCTTTAGTGGGGTGGAAATTTCCGCATGATTTTTCCAAGTTTTATGCTTTTTTTCTGATGATTTTTTACCACGTTATCAACACATTATTTTAACATGACATGCAATTTATACATAATCCATGCTATTTGTTCAAATCACCAAAACTCCCTTAATATAATTTTTTACCCCTTTTTTTGCCAATCTTGGATAATAAAAAAATTCATTATATAGTGATCCTCTGTGTCCTACAAAAGAAAACTAAAAGTCTATTCGGCACTGAAATGTTTTGTAGTTTTCCTAGAACATGTAGAAATTTCTTCCGACGTACGTTAGCTCTGAGCTCTATAAAAGGCTACGAAAGTCTTTCGTTTTTAGCATCAAACCACAATATCCTCTAAGCTTATTCTTTCTATCGCTCAGCTTTACTACGGAGAGCGACCAAAAATGGGTCTAAGCAATACTATTCCCTCACTTTTGCTCCAAATTTTGATGTTTGGGGTTTTGGGTCATGCTCAGCTTAGCTCTGATTTTTACTCAACGACGTGCCCAAATATCACAGTCATCGCTCGTAATCTGATCGAGCAAGCTAGCCGTAGCGACGTCAGACTCACTGCTAAAGTCATGCGTCTTCACTTTCACGACTGTTTCGTGAACGTAAGATCTATTTCTATTCATTAGCATCTAAATATATATATGTTTATGATTTTTGTTTTGGTTTAATAATGAAACGTGTCGTTTTAGTGTGCATGTGATCTCATGATTCATGTTGAATCTAAGCCAGCACATGTTAATTAGGTTTATGATCGTTGTAAAGGTGATGGATTTCAAACATAAGGAAACTTAAAGTTTAGAGTTTGCGTTACCAAGCTTTTTAGAAAATGAAGTTTCGTTGAGCCATTTTTCAAAGATCAAATTTGAAGTTTGACGTTTGATTATACATTTGACTATATAGTCCGTCACTAACCTTGGTTTCATATTGAGATAATAACGGTCTTTCTAAAGCCAAATTAAAATATGCCTTTTTTTTTCTTCATCATTAATCATTCACTAAGAAAGGTATAGAGATATAGACTATTTGCACACACAAAAAAAAAAAGATATAGACTTTGTCAAGAAAACATATTTAGGTTTATTTTGTTGATGTAATTATTTATACTCTTACTTTTCTGATAAACATGAATTTAATTTACAAAAATGTAACGTTTTTTTTTTTTTCACATGTGCTTGGCGTAGGTATTAGTATCACGTAATCCGGTTTCTTGTGAAAAATAAAATACATGTATAAAACATTGAATTGTCGAAGTGTGTGAAGCACAGGGGTGCGATGGTTCAGTACTATTGGACGCTGCTCCTGCGGATGGAGTAGAGGGTGAGAAGGAAGCTTTCCAAAACGCTAATTCTCTTGACGGATTCGAAGTGATCGATGATATCAAAACCGCCCTTGAGAACGTTTGCCCTGGAGTTGTCTCTTGTGCTGATATCCTCGCTATCGCAGCTGAAATCTCTGTTTCACTGGTAATAACATCATTCTTAAAATAATATGTGCTTTCAGATTTCTTTATCTAAATCTATAAAAACATGACCAGGACATACAACTTAATGATTGTACTAGTAACGATACTGTATCACCATCTGGATTCTGAGTCGAACAATGGATGTTTTTGACCAAAAAAACTATGAAAAACATTATAATATTTATATCATTTAAGGCGGGAGGACCGTCATGGGACGTATTGTTAGGAAGGAGAGATGGTCGGACGGCGAACCGTGAGGACGCGGCGGCTGCACTTCCACTAGGACCAGACTCTCTCGATATTCTTACGTCTAAATTCTCCGTACATAATCTTGACACTACCGATCTTGTCGCTTTATCTGGTAATGTAGTTTCAGTGGTCATCTTGAAGAATTATTATTGAAATTTATATCAGGGACTTCAAGAGTACTTTATTACAATATATCTAAACGAATTATGAGTAATAATAAATTGTACAGGTGCTCATACCTTCGGGAGGGTTCAGTGTGGAGTGATAACAAATCGTCTGCACAACTTCAGTGGTAACAATGGACAGTCCGATCCGAGTATCAAACCAGAATTCCTGCAAACGTTGCAAAGACAATGCCCGCTTGACGGAAGTCTCACCGCGAGGGTCAATCTTGATCCTACGAGCCCGGACTCATTTGACAACGACTATTTCAAGAACCTTCAAAACAACCGTGGAGTCATTGACTCAGATCAAATCTTGTTCTCTTCGACAGGAGCACCTACTGTGTCTTTGGTGAATCGTTTTGCAAAGAGCCAACGTAAGTTCTTTAGAGCTTTTGCGAAATCAATGATCAAGATGGGAAATGTAAGGACTCTCACGGGAACTGATGGAGAGATTCGTAGAGACTGCAGACGTGTCAATTAATAAGTTTTGCATAACTGCATGTTCAAGTGATCAAAATTTACTTCTTGTTATACATGAAATAAGTAGTATTAATTTGTGCTTTTCCACAACTTTTTTTCTTCCTTTGATTTTGTTTTACTATTAATTAAGGCTAAGCATGCCATTTTTTGTTGTAATTGTAATTTTTAAATAATATATATATATATATATTAAAAAATTTAAAACCATAAATCCTTAAATTTAATTCTCAGGTTCGAATTAGATCATCAAGTTTGACAATAACGTAATAATTTGATTTGAAATTTTGATTTTGAAATCCCCACGAATTACATTACAATTTTTATAACATTATAAAAAATGCATATATATATATATATTCCAAAGTAAAATTTTGAGAACTTTTAGCAAAAAAATTGTTCCTATATATTTGTAGGAAGTAATAAATTCTAAATACACTTGTTTTACTTTGTAAAGTTCTTACATTTATTTTTTTGATCTGTCAAAAAACTTTGCAAGGTATAATGGAGAGGAGTGCCTCAATATTTATAGGAAGTATATCGTTTCTATATATGAGGCATGAGTCGCATGACCGACTCAAAAGGGTATATTTTATTATCTTCAAGATTATCTTCCTCCATGAGTGAGTAGCCATTTCCCTTTTTGTTAAAGGTGAATACGTATTCTCTATCTGATTTTTTTTCTTAAAGCAATTATCGTTGGCTTCTATTTTTTTCTTTGATATTTTATACTACTCCATATTCTGAGATGACATACTCCACATCATAAAAGTAAATTTTTTATTTTTTCTTTTATTTCACTACTGTACCACGCGAACGATAAAATCCAAGTTTAAACATAAAATTGAAAGCCATGTGAGCACCAATACTAGCATCAAACTCGAGCACAGTGGACAAAGTCATTATTGAGACTTTTACAAAAATTGTTTCGAATTCGAATACTTTTTTTTGATAAATTAAGATCCAATGAATGACATTTTAATACTGATCGATATAAAATTTTGTAACTAAAGATTTATACGCGCTACAAGCGAACTCTTTTTTAATTGAATTTTACGAAATCTTCCATAAGCCGTAAGTGCCACAATTTGAAATTTCGGAATTTAAAAGTGTGATCGGTAACTTTTTACCTTACCACATCGGTAAGGTTTTGATAATTAATTAATTACTAGTCACAAAAAGTTAACAGCTAAAATAGTATTCTTATTTTTTTTTTGTACCACGGTTCTAATTATTCTTATCGTTTACCGTTTTTTTTACTATTTTTCTCCTCGTTAAAAAAATTCTTACCATTTTGTATACTAATTAAATCCAGAATAGACTTGTCAAAATTTGACCTGAGATTCAAATACCTCCAAAAACAGTAACTCTTAACGCTAACAACCACGCACTACAAGACCAATGTCTAGAGTAATCATGACGATCTGTTACAAAAATTTGTCTTGTCTCGCAACTGTTACAAAAATATTTCTTGGTAATAAGGCTGAAAGAAGTTTTGTATTTTTTTGTTTTTCATTTAGATTATTTCAAAACTGTTGGACTCTCCGATTGTTGTTGGCTCTCTCAGATGATGATTAATCTCATATATTATTTGATAAGACAAATTAAAAAAGAAAATGACAACCAACAAATTGAAAATAATTTTATGATTTCTTTTAGCTTACAGATCGTTTATTTCGTTCTCCAAACTATTATAAATTAATATTGTCTCACATATAACGTGGATCAACCGTGTAGTTTCTATCATCTAGGAAGATCGATTTGAAAATCTGGCAGAATTATAGTGGGAAAATGTCGCTTTCAATCCTTCTCTAGAATCCACCCCTCACTTTATAAAGGAGTGGTGGGAATTGTAAGTAAAATATGTCGGTGTCTTTTTCTCACAAACGAACCTGAAAATATAAAAGATAACACTTTGGTATTATTTATTATAGTAAGCGATGCTTTCAACATTTCAAAATTACTATTTCTATAACAAAAAAAATGCAACGTTTCCGATATTTTTTTTAAATGAGTAGCTTACTCTGTTGTAACCTAGATTATTTTGTAACGGAGCATCTTAATTTCCTGCAAAAATGATATAACGGCGTTGTGGAACATAAACCGTAATAAAATTGAATCTGACTGACATGAAAGGGGACAAGAAAAAGCAGTTCATAGTTTTTTTTAAAGGAAATTAGTATGACTTCAGGCAGCCAAATCAGTGATCTTGAAACAAAAGCGTACTAGTTCATTGAATTCTAGATAGGAAAGTAGTATTTTTACTACTTCCATTAGCTTAAAACTCGGAAGAAAAAGCAATCGCAAAAGTTGTTGCAATTTCTTAACCCCAAAAAAAAGGTGAAAAATCCCGGAAAATATTACATAGACTATAACAACTCCCACTTGTCAAAAGACGACAAGAAGAACCACTACTACCACTAGTTGTCTAAGTCAATGTACACACATTACCGCGCCATATTTGTATCTATTGCACAGTTTTCATTTTAGGCTTTTAGCTCATCCATCAAACTTTTCTATTGCATCAAAAACATTTTAATCTCCATCTCATTTTCCTTTTCCAAAGGAAATTGACTAATACAAGCAGAAAACACACACACACATATATGCAAAGACAACTTAATCTGCATATATATATATATATATATATATATATATAGACTGTAAATCGGCAAAAGTTATACTCCTACACATATATTAATTAAAATTTTGAAAGATACATACTATCTATTATTACTGTCTCACTCAGGTACTTTAAAATTTTACATGGCTGTTTCATATATAGCTAGAGAATAACTAAAGCTGGGAAGACAAATTAAGTTGATCAATCTACTTAGCCCCAAAAGGGAACCACCTCTCCTGGAAATCTGACTGGTACGAGACCATGAGCAAGATGATCACGAGCACGGCTGCTACGCCCCAAGGTGAAGAACCGGCACGGTGAATGGAGTCTTGTTCGGGCCAGGGGACATAGAAGGAGAGGCCACTAGAGAAGAAGTGGACGAGGAGGAGGAGGAAGAGAGGGGAGAGCATGAAGACGAGCTTGAGATGATTCAAGGTGTCTTCGAGGATGGACTCGTAGTTCAAGTACCATGTGAGGGACAGCACGAAGAAGACGACGATGAAGAAGAAACAGAGATGTGGGTTTGGGAGAGAGAGGTAGTCTAAGTACGATGAGCCGTAGTATGGTGATCTCGCCATGTATTCTTCTTCTTGATGTTCTCTGGTTTTGATAAAGGTTTAGAGTTTTTAGATTGTGTAAGTGAAGTCTAGATGTCTCTGTGTGTGTGTATATATGTATAAAAAAGTGGGTTATCTTTTTTGAGCGAAGAAAAAAGTGATTTGCTTTCAATAAAATATATTAATATATTTCAGGGCATTTCGAGTTTTGAAGTGGTCGGTCGAGACCACGTGGATATGGTCCTATGGTTCTGTATTAAAATTCTAGTTATTGCTTTTAAATTTAAAAGATAAATTAAGATAAAGCTAAATTAAAGAGGTGTCTCGTCAATATTGATGAATAATATCGATTTTTTTCTATAATTCAGAGATTATCACACTAAACAAATAATTTTGCGGTTGTATATAGCTTTCGGCTATGTTAGTTTATATCAATGACAACACTTAGATTTTTTAATCAAAGTCTAATTTGAATGTCATGCTGATATTATGATATACAACATCCATCTTTTTGTGGACTAAAGTCCGTTGGAAAAAAAAATAATTTTTGAAAGTGGGTCCATTTTTTTTCACATCAAAGGCGACCATATTTTATTCTTTTTAATTGCAAACTCGGATTAGTTTAGTTCGAAGTTTTAATAATGACGGAAGTAGATTCTTCAAATTAATTAATAAAAAAAAGAGTTATCACTCGGAAAAATAAGTTGTGGCCTTCACTTCTGCAACGTGTATTTTTCTCTTATATATGCTGCGTCAAAAGCCCATGAGTCTACTAAAAATGAGAGGCCCAAATAGCCTAAGCACAAATAGGAAAGGCCATAAGAATCTAATTACGCAAGTTGATAACGTAAACATACACGTAAGGTCGTAACTCGTAAGTCTGTACTTGCAAGTTACTTGAGATCGATTTACACAAATATTAAAAATCTAATCGTGTCTTCTCACTTGCCTTACACATACATAACTGCACACAAAGCATCATCATTCTTGAAGCAAAATCAAGAAATGGCATCACTCTTTGCTCATCAACTGTATTAGTCATCTTCAATTCATTCATCTTCCTCGAGCTATATTTATAGACACCATCCTTTATCTCAACCTTCAAAGCTTCAACATGGGAACTTTGGTGGGCCACATCGTACCGGGTTTTTTCTTCTTTGCACTTGGTCTTTGGCACCTCTTTAACCACATCAAACTATTTTCTCTACACCCAAAATCATACATATCATGTGTATGGTTTCCCGTTTCCAAACCAAGATATTTAGAACCTCTCTTGATCATTATAGGCTCCTCACTTTCCATTTCCGTGGAACTCTTCCTTGGCCAAAAGAATCACCAACCATTTGATCCCAATGACGGAACCATCCCATCAAACCATCTCCATAACTTTGAACACTCTTGCATCTCCTTCACCTTCATCACCTATGCAGCTTTCGCCATCGTCTTTGACAAAACAAGACCAGCGGCTCATTGGGGCCTCATCAACTTGATTGCGGCTCTCGCCTTCGCCCAGCAATTCTTCCTCTTCCATTTCCACTCGTCAGACCACACAGGCGTTGAGGGGCACTACCATTTGTTGTTACAACTTGTGGTTTTTGTCTCTTTGGTCACAACACTCTTGGGAATCGCCTTACCAAGTAGCTTCTTGGTGAGTTTTGTTCGGTCACTTAGTATTTCCTTCCAAGGACTATGGCTTATGTCAATGGCTTGCATGCTTTGGACGCCACGTTTTGTTCCCAAGGATTGTTTTCTTCACATTGAAGAGGGTAAACATACCATTAGATGCTCAAGCGTCAAAGCTCTTCATAGAGCAATATCATTGGTTAATATCCAATTCAGTTGGTTTCTTGTGGGTGTGACCATCTTTGCAATGTGGTTTTATATATTTTTGCAAAGGATCTACGGTGAGAAAATTGAATATTCTGAGCTTCGAACAAAGGACTCCAAAGACATGGAGATCATGATGACCATGCATGGTTGAAGTTCATGATGCTGAGCCACGAAATGGAGTTAAGTCACTAGCTTGAGAAATCATGGCCGCCGAAAACTAACCAATTTCTGATCATGATGTTTCCTTATTCCAATTCAGAGAGCTTGATCATGTGAATAGACATATATTATGTATCTATGTAAATGACACTAATATTTAGATGAGAGACAATCCATGTATATAGAATGTATTACACATATGGACGCGCGTAGTAAAGAATATATACGCTTAAAGAAGATCCAGTTTTTGATTCGAACCAAAAAAAAATGTTCAAAATCGATTAATAGGTTTTCTAAAAAAATGAAAAATTCGCAAACTAGTTTTTTTTTTTTTTTTTAATTTGCCATACAAACATTTTGTTAAATTATAAAATTGATGGGAAAATACGTTTTAGAGATTAGGTATCTAGGTGACTTGAGTGAGTTGAATTTTGTTGGATTTGCCCATGAGAATTCTCCCGGCAATTACGTCTACAATTCTCTAGTCTCAAGAGAAAATATTTTTAACAAAAAAAAAAAAGAAACCCAAATTAAATCCCAAAATACACCGAAGCTTTAACAATCAACGAAGAGAATCCATCAATAATCTTCACAAGTCTCTCCCTTCTCTATCCTCCAACAAAGTATGGCCCAAATAGCCTAAGCACAAATAAGAAAATCAGCAAAACTGTCTTCCAATATTTTTTCTTTAATATATAAAAAATTTATAATTGTTGGTAACAAATCGAATCAGAAAATATTAAATTAAAAGAATATATATATATATATATAGAGAAAAAACCCTAGTTCCTGAAAAACTCGAGCGATGAAAGCAAAATATTCAATGGGGGTTTGATTTGATTTTGGTTGGTTTTGTGTGAAACCTTACAAATGAGTTGTTGTTGACGGTCTTGCAGCCCCGTGAAGATGTAACATGTCAAGGTCTAACTGAAGAATGATGCAATTTTGCATTAGTTATGTGTTTGTGGCCCCAAAAAAAAAAAAAACGATCTTCTATTTTTCATCCTGTCGTACCAAAATGATAAACAAAATACATGATAAAACGGCACGCTGTTTGGTTTTCTGAATGTAAAATGGCATGAAGCGGGAAAATAAGGTTCTTTCCTTCCTCTGAAATTCAAGAGTACGTAAGAAAGCAACGAATAGTCAAATTGATTATAGCCATTCATTCAAGTATGCCCCTCTCTCCCTCTCTCTCTCCTGATCCGAGAATTTGTGTGCTCTGTTTCACTTTGTACTGATCCAATTAACGGTTTTGCAGCTATGAGAATGCATAGTTCAAACTGAAGATGAAAATATACGTATGTAATGTAACCATAATATGAAAGAGCGGAACACAAGACTCTTGATCGATCCATCCATCTGATTCGAAAGTCGAACCCACTGCATCATATGAAATTTGCCTGCTCTGTTTTCATTAATTTACTCATCAATTTACTCTCTACAAAAACCAAAGAACTGCACCGTAGACGTTAGAATTTTTGGGACTACATTATATTTAATCTTAACCAAGAAAAAAACAAAATTAATGATGAAATACCATAAACTGAAACCCCACCACAAGACCTTCTTAAAAATAATAGGCTATATATGTAACCTCTGTTTTGATCGCCACATTTTAACCATAATAATAAAGAAGAAGCACAAGTTGTATTAGAAAATTATTAACTAATACAAATACATAGGGTTCTCGACATGATCGGGAAGAGTCCAGATTACCAAAGCAGTGTTAAGCCTTCTTTCCTCTGGATAAGTGCTTTCGAGGTCAACAAATCTCATACTGTTTTGCTTTGGATCATAATATAAGACACATAACTTGTCATCATAGAGGTGCCCCCAATTGACGAAAACAATCTCACCACCACGAGTAGCACCCGTTATGCGCCACCTTTCAAAACCCTCCATCTCATAAAAGAAAATCTTAGACCATCCTTGTGTCTTCTCATGATCACTATCCTCCCTAACCCAAATTTCTACGCCCTTCTTGCAACACACGAATCCTAACTTCCCTTGGTAGTTTACAGAAACGAAATGTGATCCAACAGTGTATCTGGAGCGTCAACATGATAAAATTCCTCGGATCTAACATCAAAACTCATCAATTTATATAAGAAGTAGCATCATATGTTGTAGCCTTTGCTCGGTAATAGATAGCCCCGTTGATGCAAACTGCACCTAGCAATGGATGGTGAGATCCAATGCCTCGGATGGTCTTCCACTGCTTTGATGTGGGATCTCCCAATGTGAAAACTTGACAAGCCTGCTCCATGTAGTACATTGGTAGGAACAATACTTTGTATTGATTCTCGAGAGGGTCGTATCCAAGGAAGCAAGTGCCCACGTGCGAAGGTTTCATCTTTGGTAAGTGAAAGGACTGTCTTGTTGTAGGGTTATACATAGCTGCCTCATAACGAAGGTTTGACCAACAACAAATCAAGCCGCGGACGTATTGATGCATTTCTCCAGGGATTAATAATGATTCTTTGTCAGTATTTCTAGGGCAAGAACTGGAGGAGAAGGCTAAGAAACATTCCACGTCGTGGCCTCCAAGGTTGTCGAAGATGAGATGGGCATCACGCGCAGGCTGAGTCAAAGACCGAGCTACGATCGAGTCTATGAAGTCTCTACGCCTGCTGATAATTGATGACCATAGCTTCGATACGCATCGGAACCTCACTAGAGATTTCACCGGGAGTTTTTTTAGTATCTCCACCATTAGATCGAGAGGGATATTGATATCTGTCGTGGAGATTCCACCGTGACGAAGTCGTGTCGGCGATGGTGACGTTTCGTGGCTCTTCTCTTCGCGTGCTCTCTTCATGATCACCTACCTTAGCTCTGTTATGTTTTGTGAAATATAAGGAAAGAACAACGAGGGCTCTATATATACGTATGTACATTTATTTTCCAACAATAACTAGGTTAATATCCGTACTTAATGCACGGGATAAATGAATTCATAAGATTATAATTATTTGTAGTTTTGAATACTTTAACTACCAACCGAAAATAAGTAAAATTTGTTAAATTTTTTTTTTTTTTTTTTGAACATTAAATTTGTTAAATTTTGGAAGTTCTTTTTATTTGATAATCAGATTTAGTATTTTTTTTTGTTAATTCAATTGGTTCAATAACCTCACAAACAGTTTGCTATATAATACATAATTGGTTATGTCATTAATTTTTATTTGATAATGAATATCAAATGATAGCAATAGTTTATGTAACGAAATGCTGGCAATTATGTTTGGCAATGAATATTAAAAATTTAAATAAATCAAAAATTAAAAAGTTTAGAAAAATTATGGAGATGACACACAGCAACAAAACTGTCATAGATTTATTATTGTTGGTAACAAATCGAATCAGAGAATATTGAATATAGAAAAAACCCTAGTTCCTGAAAAACTAACCAATTTCTCATGATGTTTCCTTATTCCAATTCAGAGAGCTTGATCATGTGAATAGACATATATTATGCATCTATGTAAATGACACTAATATTTAGATGAGAGACAATCAGACAATCCATGTATATAGAATGTATTACATATATGGACGCGCATATTCTAATATATACGCTTAAAGAAGATCCAGTTTTTGATTCGAACCAAAAAAAAATGTTCAAAATCGATTAATAGGTTTTCTAAATAAATGAAAAATTCGCAAACTAGTTTTTTTTTTTTTTTTTTTTNCCAAAATTTTTTTTTTTTTTTTTTTTTTTTTTTTTTTTTTTTTTTTTAATTTGCCATAGTATTTAGGTGACTTGAGTGTGTTGAATTTTGTTGGATTTGCCCATGAGAATTCTCCCGGCAATTACGTCTACAATTCTCTAGTCTCGAGAGAAAATATTTTTAACAAAAAAAAAAAAGAAACCCAAATTAAATCCCAAAAATACACCGAAGCTTTAACAATCAACGAAGAGAATTCATCAAATATCTTCACAAGTCTCTCCCTTCTCTATCCTCCAACAAAGTATGGCCCTCCATCGTCTCTGTATCTCAATCTTCTTCTCTCTCACCCTCCTTACTACGACGACCCTTTCCTTCTTCGAACCCGACCCGGATTCGAATTCGATTTCGATTTCCACCGTTTACGAACTCCTCCCCAAGTACGGCCTCCCGAGCGGCCTCTTGCCGGATTCCGTCACCAACTTCACCCTCTCCGACGATGGCCGATTCGTCGTCCACTTGGCCAAGCCCTGCTCCATTGAATTTGACTACCTCGTTTACTACGACAAGACCATATCCGGCCGAATCGGTTACGGCTCAATCACCGACCTCAAGGGTATTCAGGTGAAGCGGCTCTTTTTGTGGTTCGATGTCGATGAGATCAAGGTCGATCTCCCGCCCACCGATTCTATCTACTTCAAGGTTGGGTTTATCAACAAGAAGCTCGATATTGACCAGTTCAAGACTGTACATTCCTGCGGCGACAATGGTTTCTCTGGCTCTTGTGGAGATTCCTGGAAGAGTTTTCTCCAGGTATTTGATTTCTTAAAACCTAATAAGATCTTGCCTTTCTGGGTTTTTAATTTGATCTCAAAGTTGCGAATTTCTGGAATTCGCAATTCTTAATCAATGAATAACTCTTTTTTTTTTCCTGGTTGACTTCGATGATCGATATTCTCATTTGAATTTCTAGAAATAAGAATTGTTTCGTCATATCTTTAGGCCTGATATTATGGGTAGATGACTAGGTGTATGTTTCTGATGAATGTAATTTACACTTTCATTGAGGAACTACATGGCAGCTTTCCTGGAATTCAACCTCAAAGAAACAGGTCTGAAAGAAATGATCTTTTTAAGATTTGAGCAAAGAAACTATAATTTTGTGCTTTCACATTACTGTTTTTTCCTCTGTTTGGCTCTCGTTTGTTCTTCTTGTTCGTGTTGATAGCTTAATGGGTAGCTGATAAACGTGAAATGCTGTTTGTTTATGATACTATAGCGTTCATTCCGCATTTCTTGCAATGTCAGTTGTTATTTCTTGCAACGATGTAAAAAGAGCGTTGAACAAATGATTTCCTATCTTTTATGGTTTTTTAGTGGTTTCTGGAATGGTTATTACCTTGGATCCTTTTCAAACCACCCAACTTGCAGAGTGATTCATGCTGGATTGTAGGAAATTGGTGATAACAGAAGTTTGTTTTTCTCTGAAAGGGCAGCTTCAAGGAATGATGGATGAAGCGGAGATGCTAATCACCGAGTAAGTACTCTAAACAATTACCAAGTCTGCGACAACACAAGGATGGAGTTGAATGTCAGCCAAGTTTGTACAAATAGTTCAATCCCTCGTAGTGTCGAATATATTCACTATGTAAGTCTTGTTAAAACTCGGTTCCACCAAAAATGTTGTATCGATACATGACTAAATGTTCCTGAGTTCCTTCCTCACCACCACACTAGACCAAGTGGAAGATATGCATTCTATGAGCCGATATATTACTTCAGATAGAATCGAATCTTTAGACAGTGATCCGATTGAGAAATTGATCTGTTCGACTCTTCACAGAATATACTAAGAACATGTTCGAGCTCTACAAACCATCCTTGGGATCCCTGATGAAACCGTGCCTAGACCATTGGGGCCATAGGCGAATTGAAATGTTGTGGCTCCTAGTGTTTTTTTCTTCTTTAGTTAACCAATAAATTCCGGAGCTTGACCAAAACAAAAGTTTCAGACCGGAAACCTGAACAGATGAATTTAGCCCTCCTTCCGTCGCCGGAATGGAACTCGGACCTTTCCGACATTAGTTTTGCTCCTCCATTCCACAAGACGACAGGAAAGATACCTTATTCTACGGAGTGTCCACGTAAACCCGAAAGCCCACCCGGTGCTTTTCTTGTTTGTCTTTGCCTTTGCTTGCTTTTGGAAAAATAATAATAAATAATATCAGACTTCCCCTGATTTTGACTGGCTAGTATTCAACGGCCATTTTCCATCTTACAGACCCAACTCGTGTTTTCTGTTTTGTAATACAAAACGGTTTCATCTTTCATTCTTCTTTGCTCTGATTCTTACCATCGATCAACCAACTGTTTGTTGAATCCTGGAATTATTTCCCCAAATCGGGAAAAAAGTCTTGATCTTGTTGTTTGGAATAATGGTGGGTGCTTGGTCTGTTGTTGGTTCATCGGTGATGGACTCGCCGAGCGGTCCGTGTTTATGTCTGGCTGCTCACACGAGGAGCTCATCGAAGAAGAAGATCCTTGGCAGTGCAAGAAAGCTGGAACTAGGAAGCTCTTTTATTGGTTCAGGCATTGTTTTTAGGCTTTTTTCGAAGCGCGTATCAAGGATTGCGAATCGAAGGAGCAAAAAGCTCTTGATTGTGAGTGAGGACGTTGCTGGGAATTACGATGATACCTTCGGGGATGTCAAAACGGTGAGAGCTTTTGAATGAAATTCTTTTGGAGAGGATGATTTGGCAATAAGCTTATGCCTCTCGCTTTTCGATTTTGCAGCAAATTGTTAATTATTTCACATACAAAGCTGTGAGGACGGTTCTTCATCAGCTCTACGAAATGAATCCTCCCCAATACACTTGGTTCTATAAGTAAGTCTCTTATTGAATGGTTTATCTAAATCTCTCATTTTGATGAAGTTCTGTATTAGGATTAGATTAACAAAAACCCTTACTTGATCGTTTTTGCCTTCTGGTCTT
Organism: Kernera saxatilis; assembly: GCA_900406395.1. Lineage (NCBI taxonomy): Eukaryota > Viridiplantae > Streptophyta > Magnoliopsida > Brassicales > Brassicaceae > Kernera > Kernera saxatilis. Next base: position 14,849 of record OVAY01000301.1, on the reverse strand, counting down.
ATGTTTCTCTCCTTTGTTTTGCAACAGTCACATCATATCAAACAGTCCCACAGATGGCAAACGTTTCCTCCGCTCCCTTGGCAAGGTAATACAGTTTAGTTTTATATCATCTGGATAAAGCCGTCTGCATTGGGTCTAGTTGAAGAAAGTTCACCTGCTCAAACTTTAGCTATAAGTCTGTCTACTATAACTAGCCTAAGATGAATGTAGCAGATTGTATCTGTGGTTACAGAGGAGTTAGTGAGGGCTGAATTTTATTAGACTTGTCTCGGCAGATTGGGTTGAGAGTTCTCTCTGGTTTTGTGAATTGGAATAAGAATAAGCAGTTTCAAAGAGTTGCTCTTTATCATAATCACACCCTTGTGTTGTGATATACTATGTTTGATTCTTAGACCTTGGTAATTTGGTATGAACGATCAACATGGCGAAAGAAAGAAGAGTACTTTTATGTTTCATCTGAGAGCATAAACACAGACACTGAATCTTTTGTTATCTTGTCTCAACTACTTGTAGGAGAGTCAGGAGCTTGCAGAAAGAGTGATGATCACGCGGCTCCACTTGTATGGCAAGTGGATCAAGGTACACTCGACTCCTCGGTTTCAGTTATGTTTTTCCCTTCCTGCCATGGGAACCAGAAAAGACTCAAAAATTAATGCTGTATTGTAGAAATGCGACCATGGAAAGATATACCAAGAAATCTCGGATGAGAACTTGACGTTGATGCGTGAACGCCTGATGGAGACCGTGATATGGCCTTCCGATGACTCAAACTCAGGGTAGTTGGCTGAAGAAGGCTGTCACACCACAGCATTTGCTTTGTCAATTCGCTTCTCAGTTTTAGGACTTTTGAGTTTTTTAGTTTAATTACATGTAATAGTCAAAGGGCAGTGTGTATATTGTGTCTATTCTTGGCATGCACCATTATTATATAAGGGGAAAGACCATACCCTTCTTGTGCTCCGAAACTTTCTCAGTTATCTCTTATACGCTCACACCTCTCACCTCTCGCATTAACTTTCTGAGTTATCTCTTACGCTCACACCTATGTTATACGTGTTTTTTAACATGCTAGTTGTTTAAAATATGCTAAAAGAATGTAATTTATTTACAGTTTCGTCGCCACTTATTTTTATTTCTTCGAAATTGTGGTATCCCATATGCTCATCTAGCAAAATGAAATCTGAATTTATAATTATTTTACATTTGTGCAAGAAGAATGAAAAAAGAAAAATTGATCCACTAATTCTTCTACTGTAAAATCGTTAAAACCCATAATAAGACGCTAATCGCTCTGAAAATGCGGTTGGTCCAAATGGGAACACTTGGCCTCGTAACAACTCCAAAACCGTTTCTGAGCAAAGAAAGATATTACTGTCCTCACTCACTCACTCAGCACGAAACCACGCCGAAAATTCATGGCCAACACTAGCATTTTTGCAGCTCTACTACCCCTCACCAACTTCGAAACACCGTCGCTCTTCTTCCGTAGCAGAACCCGTGTCGAGAACACTTCGATTAACGGCTTCACCGAGACCCATTTTCTCCGACGATCGATTTCGACAAGCATCGCAAGATCCCCGACTCCAAGGGAAATCGGGTTCTTCTCATGCTCTTCGGTCACGGACGAGGCTTCTACTTTCAAAGATCGCCCGGTCGGGGAAAATGGTTATCCTGAAGAGCTACAAGTTCGAACCTTGTAATTTACCTTCCTGTTTCTTCTGTAAACAAGTTCGAACCTTGTATTACCTTCCTGTTTCTTCTGTAATTTTAGACTGATCTTTTATGGGTTTCTGATTAAATCCATAGATTGACGCAAATGTGGTCTTTTTCTGTTGGTGCTTGCAGGACATGGAACTGGAAAGGTTACTCGATAAGATATCAGTGTGCTGGAACCAGTGGCCCTGCTTTGGTCTTGGTTCATGGTTTCGGTGCTAACAGGTCAAAACTCATTGCCATTTAGCTTCTCATTACCAAGAACCTTAATTTGCTAATAGGTATCATTTAACATTTACCGATATCTCTCAAAACTCTTAAAGCATGCTCTTAGTTGAGGTTTTTGGAATTGAGAACCATAGTTTCAAACAGTAACATTAAGCATGTTTTTTGTTCTGTTATCAGTGACCATTGGAGGAAGAACACACCTATTCTTGGGAAATCACATAGAGTGTATTCAATCGATCTGATTGGATATGGATACTCCGATAAACCGAATCCTCGTGAGTTTGGAGGAAAACCGTTCTACACTTTTGAGACATGGGGTGAGCAACTCAATGATTTCTGCCTGGATGTGGTCAAAGATGAAGCCTTTTTTATATGCAACTCTATCGGAGGTTAGCTCTAAAGTTCCAACGCTTTCGGGTTTAAGTTTTTTGCGCCGCGCCCTTTTATTGGCTTAGTAATGACACAGAGATTGGTGTTCATTAGGACTTGTCGGTCTTCAGGCAGCAGTAAGTAAGCCGGAGATATGCAGAGGGCTTATGCTTATAAACATATCTCTCCGGATGCTTCATATCAAGAAACAACCATTGCTTGGAAGACCTTTCATTAGATCATTCCAGAATTTACTTAGGTATTGTATGCCTGCTTCTCCTGTGCCCTTTCGTTACTTTATCTAAGATCCTATGTGGTGTTGCAGCTGAGTATTATCATGTCCTTCTCAGGAATACTCCGTTTGGAAAACTCTTTTTCAAGACCATTGCTACACCAGAGACTGTAAAAAGCATTCTTTGCCAGGTATTGATACTACGGCCAGGTTAATCGTTGTAGGTTGCCTGTGAAAAAATAGAATGCTTAAAGAGAATCTGTTTGTTATGTGTAAATTGGCAACTAGTGTTACCATGACAGCTCGCGAGTGACGGATGAACTAGTTGAGGCAATTCTACGTCCAGGGCTTGAGCCTGGTGCAGTTGATGTCTTCCTCGAATTCATTTGTTACTCCGGTGGACCGCTTCCAGAGGATTTACTTCCGCAGGTCAAGGTTCGTTACTCTGGCCTTCTCCTTAACCATAGTTACAACTATAGCTTAAAAGTCTAAGTTCACCATGGCCATGTCTCTTAACTGTTTGCAGTGTCCGGTCCTAATTGCATGGGGAGAGAAAGATCCATGGGAGCCAATCGAGCTTGGACGAGCGTATAGCAATTTTGATGCGGTTGAAGATTTCGTTGTTCTTCCTGAAGCTGGCCACTGTCCTCAGGTCTCTTTTTACCTCCCTCAGAAGATGAAAGAAAGTATAACAAGTAACTTTTTTCTTTTTTCTTATTATTATGTTTCTGTAAAATTTGCAGGATGAGAAGCCGGAGATGGTGAACCCACTTATCGAATCATTCGTTGCGCGACATTGAAATTCCAATACATCCATCGCTCAAGATATTTGATAACTCAGTTTCTACTGTACAGAAACATATCATGTGAACCCATACGAACACTTAAAATTGTGCATGAACTGTTACAGACTTACAGGTGAGATTTCTCAAAGTGGCAAAAGTGTGATTTCTCAAAGTGACAAAACTTCATTCCAAGTTCAAGGAAATACAAAATAACTCATAATTTCCCCTTGGTTTGACCTGATTCTTTTCGAAACAAAATCAAACACACTCATTTTCTTGCAAGACCCATTTCTAACAAATTAGGAAGCCAGGATCTGATTAATTAAGTACTAAAGTCCAATGTTCTTTGCAGTAGAAAACAGCAGTCTCTTATTATACCATAATCAAGGTCCAAAATTTTCAAGTCCTATATACTGATTGAGATAATCAGAAAAAAGGTTTTAATTGCAGCAATGAGGTAAGTGTTTCTTTCCCCACCAACATAAAAAGATCCATCACACCAACATTGATAAATCCACTAAATTCTACATAAAATGAAATCATCAATAATTCCTGGACCGGATCCCATCAGAAGCTGTTATGGTCATACAACAAAGCGGTATGTGACATAACGACCGGACGTTTCGCTCGAGCGTATGATCTTCACGACTTGTCCATGTTTTAGCCCAAAGTATTTGGCGATTGGGTCCGAAAACTGAATACCTGGAAGCTATTGCCAATCCACCACAAGTGAGTAACAAACATGTTAACTATAGGAATTCAACCCCACAAAGATCTAACATCAAACTTTTTGGTCTCGAAAATAAACTTCTTTCATTGCTTAAGCGTGCCAAGATACTAACCTGATTCTCTTTCACATTGTATCTCTCCAACAAGGCCTTCTTCTCCTCAGTTGTTAGAGCTTGATGATCGGGAACAAAAACGTGTTCTTTTGCGTTCATTAGAAGCTCTGTCTCCTGCACAAGAGCATGAGTTCTAGAGTATATTTTGGGAGATATTCAAGCCAAATACAAGAAGCAGCAAAAGAAAAAAGAAAACAAAACTCAAAATCGTTTCGAGATTTCAAGAGAGATGTCAGAGGAGATTGCAAGTTTTAGTGTAAAACGATATGCTCTTTCTTACCCTCTCTGTAACTAATGTCACAAACACTTAAAGCAATCACATAATTGCTACAATCTTAGTTTATAAGATCTCAAAGGACATGGTGGACACTTTCATAGTTCCGGGAAAGAAAAAAGCCAGTGTTACTTTCAGATTCAAAAAAAATGGAACTTAATTACCTGAAAACCTTCCAAGTGGATTTTTGGAGATGCGGCGCTTATGGATTCCCGAGCTAAGCGTGTCAATTCTTTCTTCAAAACAAAAATTGCTCTGAAGACATTCTCGGATTTCATGCGCTTAATGTAAAGCCTAACATCCTTGACTCCAATTTTTGGTTTATCCGGAAAAAAGACAAAGATCTACCACAAGGAAGAACTAGAGCATTAGACTTTAGAAGAACGAAACTACCAAAAACTCTGACATTTACCAATTACCAAACATTCGCAGCACTCCTGACAGGTTAAAAAAACAGAGAAGACATATCCGTATTGTTTTCAATTTATATTAGTACATGAAGAAAAAGTGTTGGGCAAGTTCAGCTTTGTGATCTCCCAAACTCAAAGTTACTACAATGTGTATCAAAGGCATATCTTAATAAGCTTCAGATTCATGTGTAAAATGTGTACATTAGAACAAGAATAAGGTCTCTGCTGCTCCAGAGTCTAACAGTAGAAGCAAAGAACACTTGCGCAAATTTAAAAAACAGAAAAAACAAACATTTGAACAAACCTTATCAGACTCATCGTTCCTCTTACTCTTGAGAATAACAAGATCCTCTCTTGTCATGTTCTCGCCATATTTGTTAACAAACTGCTCTTTGGTCATACCAATTTCAGAATCTGTGACAATGTACCCACGGTCTTTCAGCATCTGATCCAGGGTCTTGCGGATTCTGAAAAGTTTTCTGATTTCTTCTTCAGATAAAGTCATCTTTTCACTGATAAATCTGCAAAGTACACACATGTATCAACCATGGAACCAAAGATAATCCCAAAAAAAAGTAGAATGCCAAGCTTTTTGCTTCTGAGAACAGGGTAATCAAAAGCATATAAGAAGGGTAGGGCAAAGTCAGAAGCTTAGACGGAAACAAAACCATGTCTCAGATCTTATGGGTTTTCAAAGTTTTGAACAGAACCATAAGAAACAATCCGAAAACACCAGTTCCTTATGAGGAAAACATCAAAAGACATGGAATCATCACACAACAGACTGGAGAAGATAACGTATAATCCATCGCAATCCTTGGGAGAAGAAAGTCAGGAGGCGAGAAACAATAAACAAATTTAACGTACATGAAAAGAAGTTAGAGAGCAAGCAGTAATGAAGCAGCGGGTTTGGAAGAGGAGGTTTAACTTCCGAAGGTTTTTGGTGATCCGGTAGGGTTTTTCGCACTCGGCAGAGGGAAGAGAAGTAGAGAGCAAGTTAGTTTACTGTTTACCCCTTAACTTATATATTTATTTCAAAAGCTTCCCATTTACTAATTAGTCCTTTAAGGAAAACTTCCATTAAAAAAATCATCAATTATTTAGTTACTAGAGCATGGATGATAAAATATAAAAAATAATAATATGGCAACTAATTTTGTTTGATTGTGAAAAAATATATATTTTTTTTCCAAATTATACAGTAAATTATATGAATGTATTCATATATTGTTATGATTATGGCAACATATATGTTCCTTCGATGTGCTTTCCACATTTCTAGCTCATTCTCTTTTCTTTCCCCCTTATCTTTTTCATTGAGTTCCAATTTGAATAAATCTTAAATAATAGTTATTGTGACTTTTCTTTTTGGACCAGAAGCTTAAGAGACTAGATTCTCATAAAACAGGATGGCGAGTTTTTAGCCCTTTAGGTCAACTGAACATGTTTAAAGATTATTTTCTCGACTTCTAACAATTGTCTGCCCTATAGTCAACCCTTAATAATGTGTAGATCATCAAGCTCACTTAGCAATGGAGTCTCCTTCATAATTCACCTAAGGAGAAGACGATACAAAAACTAGGAATCTTATTCGATAAACTGGCAGAAGAAATCTAATGAGAGCGAACCGAGCACGACCCTTAAATATCAACAGCAACATTTTCTTTATTATCCTTTCCCATATCCATACAACATGCTCTCTCTTGTGTGATCACATTCATCTGGACAGTACACACGACCACACTCCCGAGAGATGCTTCATATGTTTGTTGTTGGCGAAGCAATGTTGACCCCTAGATACTTGTCTAGTACATTCTTAAAGACCTGTATAACAAAAAATAAATAAAATGTTATGTCCATGTGAATCTTCAAAGACTTTGATGATAAGTCGTTTCTGCATCAACTAGTCAGATAAAGTTCTATCAATGCTCTCGCCCTCTCGCCAAGGCATCTTACGTTAAGAGGCAACATTTATTTCCTTTGATTTTACGTTGGTTCACATTGGACAAAATGATGCTAGAGAACATACCTGAAATGCAAAAGCCTCTTTCTTACTTAAAATCATATCCATTGCAGCTGATTCATCGTCGAAGGCACCATAAAATTCCCGATAGAATTGGTTCCTAAGAATTGGAAAGGGAAAAAGGAAGACAAATAACAAGTTACTCTCCAGTTTCAAAGTATGGAAAAAAAACAACAACAATGCTTCAGAACGAACCTATCTTCTTCTCCAGTCTGTTGGTCAATCTCATCAAACTTCTGCGTTAGGACTTCGGCAGCAACAGGTGAGAGCATGTGGAGTATTAACGCTTCTAAGGTTCTTGGGAAGTAACGCTGAAATGAATTACACGATATGAGCACGCAACTCCAACAGATTTCACATTAAACTCCATGTAAAACTAAAAAAGTTCTCCATTTTGATCAAATGATGAAGTGCGCTAGAAGCACTTATTGTATTATATTTAACGGAGATGAGGCCGCAAAGTAAAAATAATTTTAAGGTAACCTAACTCCAGTTTCAGCTACACCATGTGAGGATAAACACAGTAGAGTAGTGCATTTCAGAGTAAACTTACTGCCATTGCAAGGAGAACATCCCGAAGTTTAGATGCTTCAAGATTCCAAAGCATATGCCCAACAGGATCATCTTCTAAACAAGACAATGCATTCACCAGGATCTTGCTACTGTCACTCTCTAAATCTGGGTCTGAACAACTGGGTGAATTGTGCTGCAGTCCCCTACTTGTATCAACAGCATTAACGTGGTCATGGACTAAGGAAATAAGCTCATGAAGTGCCTGGCAAGCAGAGGGATCTAGATCATGCAGCGGCGTTCTTTCACGCAATGTGCCGAGGCCTTTCTTAATGCTTTCATTGCTTGAGTTATCATTCCCACCTTCTGCAATCAATTCATCACCGGCCAAGTCAGACAAGCAATCGAAGGTTTTCTCAGGATTTACACCATCAGAGTCTAATTACCTGCCTGCCCAATGTGAGATTGGTCAATATCAGACGGTTTCCTCAAATCAGTTGAAGAAAGCTTTGAAACTAACAGGCTCTGTCAATATCCATGTTACACGGGTAAATAGAGGGTAGTAAACTTGGTAAATGCAAGCACAGGTGAGAAGACGAACCTACATTTTTAACTTAAAATCAGGATGAGTAAGAAAAATATCATAACTTTTAACAATCTTTACTGAGGGGATAGAAAAACTTACACACCATTTCTCTGTCTATCAATCTTATTATATGATGCAGGCACATGCAAGAAAAAAAGACAGAAGTTAGGCAACGAAAAAAAATGGTAATGCGAACAGATATTCTTTGTAAGAACCCAAGATTTAAAATCAAGACCTTCTTGTAATTCGGCGCAGGTAATATGAATCCATATGTTCAGACATGTTAGACATAGTGTTTGATTGCCACCAAAAGTTGACAGCAATAGTTAGCTCATCACTATCCACCTGATGGAACCTGCATAAGCAAGATGATACTTAATCTGAAATAATCCATTAATCTGTCCTCTGACTGTTCTCACATTAAATATATGAGGCTTGAGTAAAGTGTCAACGTTTTGATACTTAGATTTATATTACAAGGTACTTCTCCTAACCAAAGAAGTGTCACTTTCATTAGCATGATAGTAAGCTAGCTAACCAAAACGACATTTCAAGCATCTTTGTTTGTGTCTGAAATTAAAACATAAAGGACCTCATGTCAATAAGCATCTGGATCAGAGGCTCTAGGAATATGCATACTACATGACATAAGCTATAAACTAAATAAATGCCAATTATTCAGGCGGAGACATTTTAGAGATTTCTTTTGCATACGTTGTTGGAGTAACTGCAACATCTACAATAGTGGCTCAGCCAGAAAAAAGCTACATAACAGAGGCATGATAACTACAAGTGATAAGGAAAAAAACACTTTGACACATATGATGCAGGATACCTTAGAAGATATCTTAGAAATTTCAGCTTATTCTGAAACGCAAAGATATGTACTGCTAGGATAGCTTTTCTGAGAAAATATGAATACTCACCAACCTTCAGGAATGAATACTGCATCACCAGCGTTAAGAGTCACCTCCTGTGATTGCTTCAGGGAATGCTCTGCTCTTGGATAATCTGATAAATTCGGATTTTCTAGGCCAACCGAACTACATGAACAAGAAATATAAAATGCAATGAAAAATCTCGTAAAAAGATATTGGCATAGAAAAATCATTGATAAGTTTGCAATAGCTGCTAAGGTGCAGTTATTGCAGCAAGTGTTCAGGATATAACCACAAAGAAAATTATATGGAAAGGCCAAGAATGATACCTATGGTTTGATGCTTCTCCGTATATAGGCATCGGATAGAGCGAGGGACTGGCAGAAGGGGGCCACAAGACAACTGTTGATGATTTTGAACGTTGAAATCGATTAAGATGTAAGAAAGTATACAACATATAGTTAAATGATTCAAATCTGCCAATATTTAGGATGAACCGAAATGACTTCAAACGAGCTGACTTCACATTCTATAAACCACATGCCCTAAATGTCTGTGAAGCAAATTCATTTATACTGGGACCCATACATTACCAATTTGATTCTACTGAAAAAAAAAAGAAAATAACAGAAACAACTTCCTGACATTTTACTCTAAGGAAAAACTGGGTTAACCTTTTTTACACCCTGAGACTACGCATAAAAGGTTATGATGTGGATCATAGTGGGTAGTTGATCGAGCTTGTGCAGAATTCATCCAAAAGTTGATAGAAGACAGTGACTTTGCCCCTAAAACTGTGGGCTGCATCAATTCAGATAGTTAATGTTAAGAAAGTTCAAGTAAGCAGCTCCGGTAGAAACAAGAGTTGAAAGAAGTTTGCATACCGTCTGAATGTCCTGTCTCAGAATTGTGAGTTGAACCTTCTTTTCTTTCTCATCGTTCAGAATTGGAAACTGGAGAAAGATATATATGTGAATGTCCAACACGAGAAATCTAAATAAAATGGATTGTCTGACATGATACACCATCGCAATATCTTAAGTGAAGAGCAAACACAAGACGCACAAAGACGACAACTGAATTACATCTGAACCTGTGCTAGATATATTTGTCCAGGTATAGGGTCCTCAGGCATCGGGCAATTAGGCATAGAAGTTAAACCTGCAGACTTAGCATCAACGCCGGAACCATTCCCTTTATTTCTCATATGCTGCTTGCAGAATCCGATAAAATCCGAGAAGGGCAATGATACCTACAAGAAAGCTATATTAAAATTTAAAAGCATAACCAGAAACAATTAGAGCTCAAATCAGCTAATTTCCCGCTAGATTGGTAAAGAATCCGGCTATATCGACAGTATAGTGATTTAAGGTACTAGGTATATCTACTGTTCCCTGTGGAGTTTTACCCTCTCATGGCTTCTGATATCACCATTGAAAATCGGAGCTGTCCTCGAAAGCATTGCCTCCACCTCAACTGAACCTGCACGTTCCTTCATATGATCCAAGTGACGCGTAAGATTTTGCTCAATCTTCGATTCCCAGGAAAAGGAAACGGAATCCGAAACAAGTGAGAGGTAAGAAAACACCTCCAGATAATCGAGGCCATTGTTGAATGGATTCCACTTAGAAGAGGCATCCCAGTGACTAGCACATCCTCGGAGAACCTTGAGAAGAAGACGAATTAAGATAAATTGATAAGAGAAGCAGATTCAGCGGGAGAAAGAAAGAGAGGTGAAAGTACAGCAGGGAAGTTGGTGAGCTCAACGCCGGATTCAAAGTCGGCGGCAGAAGGAGCACTCTCGAAGGTTTGAATCTTCGGAAACTCGCATCCCGTCGGCATACTTGACCTTGTCGCCGGTGAGGATTTGTCAAAACTCAAAAGAAGTGCTATCAAAGAGTTTTGATTGCTTCTCTCGCAAACGTTTGTGAAATTGTTTTTCCTATCAAATCTATTCTTAACATTAAACATTTATTTTTACAAAAAAACTATTTGTTCAGAATTTTCTTTAATCAAATATCAATGTATCAAATTCTAATATTTGATATATTTATACAACAAATGCTCCAAAGCTCTTTTTAAAATGTTTTTAATTAGTTTGTATTATGATTATCATCAAAATCAGATATAAAAGGGTATGGCATGTTTGCTGGAGAAGAGGTTGGTTCATGTGACATTGCTTTTCCGACGGACTACTCAAAAGCAATGAAGTTGACAGCAAATTCGGAGGCCTGGCCAGCTTTTTCTACTATTCTTGATTAATTTGATTTGTCTCAGAGCTGATGAAAATGAACTCATCTTGGTGAGAGCATTTGCTCAAGCTGCCATTATTGTGTGTTGTCTCAAGTGTTTGTATTTCTGTTCCACATTGAACACTCTCCAGCTTTCTCCAAAGTCTTTAGACAAGACCAGCTTCAGAGCTTCCACCCCTTCTGCTAAAGCTCCATCCATCTTTCCAAGAAACACACAGCACACAATAAATCCATTTCCTAGTTTCTGATATAAACCACAAATGTTTCAATGTCAATACGTGCTCAAAGACTTACCCGTTCACGAGCTGGCATGCTGAACTTCTGCAACAAGAACGCCTTTGGGTCCATTTGTCCCGGAGGCTTTCCGATTCCTTACCATTGTTGGATAAAAGTAATAATAGTATCTCGGTTTAGAACCAACGATCTTCATGTAGGAGAGAAAATGTTATGTGGGAAGTTACTAACCGATTCGTAGTCTTGCAAATTCCCTGTTGCCTCGGAAATGGGCCATTACGCTTTTTAACCTGAGAAGAACACAAGAATAATAACTAACATATAAACTAAAGCCAGGGATACCAAAAACAAGTATAAACATAAAGAGTTTCCAATATGGTGATTCACATATTATGATGGTAGATACTACGGAAGAAATTGTCTTGGGAGAACCAGGGAAAAATTCAGAACGTTATTGATGAACTCTGTTTCACACATGAATGCAGTCTAGTGAAAAAAAATGGGATACCCAATACCCGTTGTGACATCCATGACCTCCTTTTTCTTGAAGACGAAGAACACCACATGGCAATTGTGTGTCGTCATGCACCTACATCACCAAATCCCAGAGTAACAAAGGAATTAAGTGTCTTCTGATGAAGAGAATGGTTAGGCCATGAGCTAGAAACGGTATAAGTATTACCACAAGCACTCGATTGAGAGGTAACTTGTAATAAGCCGCGAGAGGTCCACTCTGGCCAATTCAAGGAGAGGCGCAGTTACTAACAATCAACCAAAGATATGAAGCTACTAATTGAAAGCTACGTTATTGAGAAAAATAGGTAAATTCAGCTAGTTTAATTGGAATAATGTATTAGGGACTCGGCAAGCATTAGATATTTATGAGCATACATCTCTTAAACACTACAATACTGCCATAATTGAAACAAACTATTAATCAAGAAGCTTTCTCATCAGTCCTCTTACATGTCTACACAGCCTGGATCTCACAATTTCATAAACCTAGATGCCATAATCTACACAGTTTTTTAAAGCATCATACTAAGAATAGGAGAAGAAGATTACTGATTCACCGCTCAAGTTCATGTATGTTTGTGGCTTTGCCAGGATAACAGGGAGATCTCCCACGAAACCTGAGAAGGGACAACACAAAATCCAAGATCAAACTCACAGTTTTTGCTCATACAAGAAAAAGGAAAAAACTCATGTTACTCCATACCTTGTCCCATTATAGCCTTGAAATTTACCAGGTTCATCTGAATCCCCACTGACTCAGCAAAAACATCAATCATTTCAAACCCAATCTGCAGTGTCGCGTAACAAAAGCAGACATCTAAAATATTTGAGACTCAACACAACCAGATCCAAGTTGTTTAAATACGTTATCACTAAAACAATTGGGTACATTGTGTCTGGTCCCTTTGTATTTCTCCCCCGGATTGCCCAATCCCAGAAACAGCCATGGCCGATGAACAGAAGTGCAGTAGCAACGCCTTGGCAACCTACTCAGCATAGCTCACGGATCGTCCGAGCCAGTCAAGGTTGGAAACTTCTCCAAGTCTAAATCCTTAACCTTTTTTCTAAAAGCAAGCAATCTAAAATCCACGTCCAGATTAGTTTTTCAATACTTTAAATCCGACTGCTTTGTGTGAATTTTCAACACAGAAGCTGATTCTATGATCATTGATCAGTAGCAATTATTTTTTAATTCATTTTTAGTCTATTGTTCTAGATTTAGCTATTTACTAATGTATCAATCTGCTTACAACGAACTATTAACATCCACAAACTGCAAAGAACTAATCATTACACTTGTGGCATCATAAAGAAACAAACTAATCATTACAAAACCACAAGCAAATAGAGAGAGAGAAATCAAAAGTTATCAAATTTCCAGAGTTAGGAGAGACCAAAAGAATTTCTGACAAAACCCATCACAAGAGGAAGCTCCAAAATCAACTCATATGGTTGGTTTAAGAAGCCTCGATCGGTCCCTAATCCATAAATATACAATCTTCAAATTGCATACAGAAAAAGGAGAGACAAATAAAGAAGTTAATAGGAGAGAATAACTCACCGGGAAAGCAGAGACAGAACCAGAGGAGATGACGGGGAAGTTGAAAGTGGAAATAGAGAAGGACTGACTCACACTTTAGTCGGAAGGGGTTAGGGACGGGCACGGACAAAGGATTAGGTTCTGAAATGCAAACTATTCGAATTACAAAACGTGATCATATGATTCGGATTTTGTAAGCGAACTAGGTTTTAACCCGCCGGTCAATATTTTAACAAAAAAAATTGCATACATTTTTTTAGTTTTTTGGAATAATATATAGATTTTTGTTTTGTTTTTTAGAATAATGTATAAACATTTGGAAATTCATAATATTTTTGTTTCTTTGTTGAATATACAAATTAAATGTTTTATGTGAAATTTGAGTATTTAATTAAACTAATAGCTAGAAAATTGAGATGTTGTTACTTTATATAATATTTTTAGTGAGTGATTAATAATAATCCAACCCGTTTAATCATAACTCAACCCGTTTACTTAACATGTAGATCTAGAAATTATAACGAGTGATTAATGATAATCCGACCCGGTTAATTAATACGAAGATCTCAATGATAACCTAATGTATAATGTATGTGTATCTAAATATAATAAATCACAAGTCAATTTACAAAAAACTGCTACTCTTTCTTTGTGACACGTGTCATAAGTCTCATATTCTCAATTTTTACATTTTTTTTAATAAAAATTCACTTATTATTTTGTTTAAAAAAAAATTCACTTTTATTAGATAAAAAAAATTATTTTTTTTTCTCCACATTCACGATCTCCACCTCTTTCTGCATACTTTATTTTTAAAAAAATCTTTTAAATTCCACAAACAAATATATTAAGTTTCTTTATACTTTTTGTAAAAATTAAAGATCCATACCGAACAATATTAATATATATATATATATGTGGGATTTAAAAGATTTCATAAAACGAAAATCTTTCTGATTTTATAAAAATAAAATTCTTCTGCATCCTTTTTTCTATTTTTTTTATTTGGAACCTTCATATTTATAGATTTATTATTAAAAATTGTAAAACATATCATTTTTCTTAAAATTATGAATGCTACTATGTGCATTCGTTTTTTTATGTTTTAATTTTTTAATCTTATAAAATAAATAAGATTTGTTTATATAAATTTTAATTGTTTTATAAATATAAACAATATGGAAGATTCTTTCACACATTGCCTAAAAAGTCATTTCATAAATATGTTTGGTATTTTTATGTTAAACAAATTTAACAAAAAAAGTAAATTCAGATTATAAATAATTAATCTATTGTAACAATATCTTATCTAAAATATTTGTTCTAAATTTATCCCGTGCATTGCACGGGTTCGATACTAGTTTATATCATAAAATAAGAGTATAAGTGTGTTAAAATTTATAGCTGACAAATAATAAAATAGAATATATTTGATGTGTTTATAAGTTTATAATTAT
>OVAY01000300.1:1097-66674 GCA_900406395.1 Kernera saxatilis | reverse complement strand
GGTGCGCAAGTAACAGAGATGATGCGTGCCATTCCTAAAGTAACAAAAAAATGGTAAAATTTTCTTCTTCTTTTTTGAGAAAAAAATTGTAAAAATTATTAGGAGATGATGTGTTTCTATAGACATTCACATGTATTATATAAAGAGAATCCATGTATAATATAAAAATATTATAATTAGTTGATTTTCTCATCAGACTATATGTAAATTAATATTGGAAAATTTGTTCGAATTCATGACCAAACGATTTACTCCTTTCCCAAGTCGTATCGCCAGTACCACAGTAAGTCTGGCAAACAAAGACAATTTAATTTATAGTAAAAATGTTAAAGAAGACAAATGCATGTATGCATAAGAAAAGGAAAATTGTAAATTGTTTCCATATATATATGCGACAAGTATAACTAGTTGATTTTCTTATCAAACTAAGTATATAGATAGTGGTCGTTAAATGGCATCTTATTTTGGGAAATTTAATGTCTACAAATTGTTATATGTTAGTCGAGTTTATAATACATCAGCACACACTTTAGCACAACATGGGATATAAAAAATATATGAACTTTGGAAAATTCAAATTCGGGTGATTACCGCTATCTTTTCTCTGTCTCTCACTTCGATTTCCCCTTTTTTTCAATTGACTGCATCGCGACTGTGTGGCAGATTTGGTCTATTAGATGCGTATATATACTACAAGAGACGATGTAAATCATAGCTCCTTGGCTGCAATCTCATCTTCCCATGCCGCCATTGCCATAACGAAGTAGCGGTCCATTCTCTAACCGGCGTTGATTTTGTCGTTTATTAGGATTTGGGGGGTCGTCGACGAATCTTGTTTGATTGTTTTATGAGAATATGCTTTTTATTGTTTAAATTTTGTTTTATCTCATCCTGAAGAACGACATCATTTAGTTCGGCAAAACGTCAAACATGTTCGATTGAAGCCTCGTTCTTGTGTTTGAATCCCCTAAGAGGCATATAGAAAAAATGGACTAATAGGCATAAAAAAATATGTGTATTCTGTTTTTCAGGTTATTTGTTCAATATGTCAAACTGAGTAAGAGATGGGATAATTTTGAGTGGTCAATATGATTTGTTCATCTATAAATTCTATTTCTCTAACTCATTTTTGAGTAACTATCATGTTTGCTCAAGTCTGCTTGAACTACGCCATCTGTATGTGGGGATAATTTTGAGATATCTGCAAATTCTTTGACGATGTGAGCCTTGAATCATTTATTCATTCTATTTGTTTTTCTTTGAGATTATTTTTTCGAATGATATAAGTCACCTTGATAGTTTCTGAAAGTATATGGCTGTTGTTATGTTTGCAGATTTCGAAAAAATAATTTCATTGTGATGACTGTTTTTAGCTAAAACTTAGTTAGATTAACCAAAAATACATTAAAATTACATTAAACAAAAGAAACACAACAACACTAAATAAAAACTAATTAAAGCTAAGTGAAGCCAAAAAAATTCCGAACAGTGCTAAAAAGAGCATAGCCGATATGTCGAGGTTACATCTATCAAGAACATATGCAGCTTGATGACAACAAACCTCTCCATGAATCATCATGATTCAATGTTGTGCAAAATGTGTACAAATTCATATATAAGAAATTATTTTCATCAGTCTATATAAATTAAACTATCTAAACGCTAATCACAGTTTCACAGTGTTTCATAGAGTTTCCATGAGAAAAAATTATGGATGGAGATGACGGCGAGCAAGGACCAAGAGTTGAGAGAGAGGGGGTGACCTACATTCATGTGAGCTTTTTCTATTACGGTATGTTCAGTTGGATCGTCACTTCTCTCGTCGATCGAGCATGATTGATCGGAGTTGTGTTGATAGTCTTCCACCCGAAAAAAACATTTTGCCGGACCAAGTCATGCATCTGTTCATGATCAGATAAAGAATTTTGAAACAGCAAGAAATAAAACATGTTCAACAAAGAAAGTTGTTGAAAATCCCCCTAAACCCAAGATAAACCACAAAGTCGAACAAACCGTTGCGTCGTTATGACAATGACAGCACGAAAAGACCATATCGTAGCAAGGAGCTCGTATTTTACACCGTCTCTTGTAGTGTTGACGGCTAGAAGACCAAATCACCAAATCCACCACACAAACAATGAAGATGAAAAAACCGAAATCAGAGAAAATGAAGAAGAGAAAACCGGAATCAGAGATTCCTAGAAATCAAAACTCAAATAACAAAAAAAAAACTCGAATCGCGATGCAATAAGAAAAGGCATTCCAGGGGTTAGTACCAAAACGACATGGCCACCAACCAACTAAAGTGCTAAACGGCTAAACGATAAAAAGAAACCCGAAACAAAACTCAATAAAGAATCGAATTAACAATAACCTTCTCTTTTTTTCCCTTAAGTAAAGATGTTCTAGTTCTTGCCCTAATCACTTTTTCAATTTAAAAAAAAAAAAATATTTAGATAACCATACAAAATGGAAGTTTTTATAAACTAACAATTAATAGCAGTATATCTACTTTCCAATATTCAACTATTCGCACGTGATCCATATATATATACACCTAGTTTTTCGCACGCTCATAAAACTCTCTCTCATCCTTTCTTTAATTCAATCTCTCTCTTTCTCTATCTCTCCTTCTTTACGCTTCAAGAACTTATAGATTAGTCTTCTTTTTCTTTCTGTTGATTAATGTCAGTCTCATCAAACATACTCAAAGAGAATTTTTGCGACTTGTTGCGAGAAGAAGAACCTTGTGATGATGAAATCGAATCTCTCATCAACGACGACGACGAAGAGTTCCTGACGACGAGTATTAGTGTTCTTTTGGTCGACTCAGATCCCAAATCTTCACGTCTCATGAAGAATCTCATGACACAGTTCTCCTATTCAGGTACCTAATTAGAGTTAATTAGGGTTTCATTGACGAAATAGGTTTAACTAGGGTTTCGGGTTTTAAATTAGGGTTTATGATTATGATTTAATTTTGATGTTTCAGTAACGAATTATGAAAACGGAGATGAAGCCATCGCGTTCTTGATGAAGAGTAAACATGTGATCGATCTAGTGATTTGGGATTTTCATATTCCCGAGATTAATGGACTCGAAGCTCTTAATACCATTCACAAAGAGATGGATTTACCCGTAGTAAGTAAGTATGTATAATTAGACCAATATTTTAACATTTTTTCTAGATGTATAACTTAATTAGAACATTTATTATCTTTTATTCGACCTAATATGAAATTATTCGTGTCAAAGTCATGTCCCATGACCACAAGAAGGAAACTGTGATGAAATCGACGAAGTACGGCGCGTGTGACTTTCTTGTGAAGCCGGTGAGCAAAGAGGTCATTGCAGTTCTGTGGCGACATGTTTTCTACAAGAGGATGTTAAAACCCGGTTCAGATAAACCGGATGAATCAAACTCGGTTGAATCAGATCCGGTCGAAGACGACGGGTTAGAGCAAGACAATAACGATCTCTATCAGAGCAACGAAGAAGGCTCCAAGAACGGAGACTATAGCGGAGAACAAATCACTTCCGATAAAAAAGGAGACAGGTCCTCGTCCAAGAAACCGCGGATGACGTGGACTCCTGAACTTCACCAGAAGTTTGAAAAAGCTGTCGAAATAATCGGCAGCCTTGAAAGTAAAATTATTCTCTCTAATCTCCAGTGAATATTCCGTTTCTTGACTATTAATTTGGTATCTAACTTTCTTGAGTTTCGACAATGCAAAACGCAGAGGCTGTTCCAAAGCAGATTCTCAAATGTATGCAAGAGGAAATGAATGTGGAAGGACTCACTAGAAACAATGTAGCCAGTCATCTTCAGGTAATTAAGAAACTATTACTTCTTTTACCCTATTCTAGGGTTTTGTTTCTTATGCGACAAGAAACCATTAATTAGGGCTAACAGTTTACAGCGATTGCGATGGCAGAAGTACCGTCAAAACGCCGGAAAAAATCACGGCCCTCCGCAGGAGACTGGACAAGTACTTTCTGGCTGGCGTAACGCTGGATCAAACGCCTCTCTCGCAGCTGCTAAACCGCTCCTAAACTCGAGCATCAATCTCCATGCTAGAGTGCCCTATTACATGAACGGTCAAGCCGCGGCCAACGCCCAGATCCAGCAGTATCCATCAACTAGTTACCTGACAATGAACAACAACCACTTCATCAACAATCCTAATTTGGCTAATATGCCTTATTATATTGATCAGCATCATCACCAGCCGCAACAACAACAACAACAACAACAGCATTACTACGATCCCTCACTTCAATTACCTTCCGTGATAAACAAGCAAGAACCTGGACAAGACTCATCAGCCATGGAAAATCCCGTGCTCATCTATGATCCAAATATACCCTTCGATCCCCGCGAGTATTTCCCAACAGGATACAACAATTTCGACCAGATTGGTCGATAATTGATTCATCGATCTGAAGGTGATATATGAATCCATCTATATTTCGTAGCTTTTCTCTCTAGCCCCTGATATCTCTTTTTTTTTCTTATGGAGGAGTTTTTAATCCCACAAACGTGAATCGCAACACTTTTTTGCGATTTGCATTATTGGGCCTAGTAGTTTTTTACTTTGGTCGAACATATGGTTTTAATTGTGAGTGATATAATAATCACTTGCGTAGATATATAGTTGATTTAGTCATGGGCAATCTGTATGGCAAAACTGATACTCATACGGATTTTCGTATGTACTTTTGTATTACAGAATCTCATTACGGTGTTTTCTTTTCTGTTTTATTTTTTAACTATCAAGATCACGATAAACTAGACATACCTCAGAACTCTAAACTAATGATTCAATTATGCGATTTCATTTTAGTATCCCTGCTTTGGTTTTATATGTCATCTTCTGACAATGAAATTTCAGTTTAAGATGCATTTACTCAACTTATTTGTTTTTCTTTTCGACAACTTATTTTAGTTACGCCTGAATATGGGCCTTGCGAGACTATTGATTTTTCGTAATTATAAGAATAAATACTTAGGCCCGATGGTTAATATCCTGGGTATGTGATGTTTGAATGGGATTTAGCACCTTTTTTCAAGAATAAGCACTTTTGTTTTTGTCTTAGCAAATTACGTAATGCAAAAATAATAAAAGAATCTTTCATAATTAAACAATAGCAAAAAAACAGTCGTAATCAATTATTTTTCTTAAGAACCACCAACTATTGTGTTGGCCATTCTTGATTACTTATATTATAGAAAAAACAATTGCGAGTTATAGATCTTAAAGTGATTAGTAATATGCAATGCAACACAACTTAACTCAAATCTAATTTATAGAAAATTAAAATAAACCATAATTGATATTATTATGAGTTGGACTCGCAACTCAAACGTATATAATTCTATAATACTATATGTTATCAATTACACCATTAATAGACGAACCTGCAACTTAATTCAAATACTACACTACGCATCATTTTTCGAGATAAATTTTCCCAAAATTTTAAAATATGAAGATTAATAACGATGAGGTCAGAAAAATTTAACTGAGGACCAAAAATTTAAGATTCATTTTAATACAATAATAATAAAAAATGTATAGATTGGGAGGAGTGGAGGTAGTCAAACAAAAGAGAGACAGCTCGGAGAGTGACACGGAGCACATGGAACCAGCTGATTCCAGGAGAAGGTTACAGCAACTTGACCACGTGGGATACCAGGAGAACTCTTATGTGGGACCCATTTGTTATTTAATAAAAAAGTTATTTGCCACATCATTAAAAAATGCCCCCACTTTTTGGCCTTTATTTTACGATTATGATATTCATATTATCACCCTATCATTATGGATGATGATTCCACAAATCAAACCAAGTTTCCGTATCACATACGCAAATAAAGGAGGAAATTTAATAAAATTCGGTTTACCTCTGAAATAAAGGGCAACTGCCACCTTTGCAATTAGAAAAAATAAAAAAATTGTCTAACTCATCAAATGCTCCGGAGAAAGACCACACAGAATATTTAATCAATCAATAATTTCCACTATGTGGTAACAAATGTCGAAAATACTAAGGTGTTATTTATCTGATTAAAAGTAAAGTGCTTTACTTTTTGGTTAAGAACCAACCAGAGGATGACAAAATAAATTTAAAAGAGTGTGATACTTATGTTTTTGGCTCCAAGTGTGACACTTTATAGTGTAAGGTTTGATATCAAATAATTTATATAACAATCATCCCACTAACAAAAGAGTCAAGCATTAAAGAAACAAAAAGATAAAAACAAAGTGAAGTCAGCAAAGAGACCGACACCATCTTTGAACCAGAATGTGCTCTTTCTCAAGTGTCGTGTCCTTCTTCCTCTTTGCTTTTGCCATGTTTCGATCGTTTTCCAACTTGGAAGCAATTTTCTTTTTTCCACAAATTCAATCATTTAGGGAAAAGAAAAATTATAAACAAGAACGAACAAAACTCTGTAGACCAAGTTCGCCCAGAGGAAACAAATAGAGATTGTCGGTGAACATTGGAATTAACCGTTAATTTGGATTAGACGATAAACGATGGGATAAAAATGACAGATTTATGATTAAAAACATCTGGTAAAATTCTGTACAACGGAGATTCTCAACAAATCTGAAAATGTATCCTATGGTTTTTGTTTTGGTTTTTATTTCATGCACAGAAGACGAACAATCGAATAAGAATACAGAGGACGAACAAATTCCAAAAGTTGGAAAATCAAAAGAGAAAATAGAGAAAGAAAGAATTAATGGAGTTTTTTTTTACCAGCTGAGACTATAAACCCAAAGATGTAAGAGAGAGAGAGAGAATCAGCCGTACAGATCGTAAGGAGCCCAAAGAGAATCGAGTGGACAAGGCCGTCTCGAATCTAATCGGAACCACGGTTTACCACTACCGGACCAATGGAGCAAGCTAACCGGACCGGGATGGAGATCTCTGCAGCTTCCTCTCACGTTATCTCCACCGAGCCCGTGCTGGTTCCACCGGTGCTCAATCGGCGCTACTTCTCCGGCGAAAACCAGCAACAGCGGAGGCAACGACCCAAGCTCGTAAATCCTATCGCTCTTCTGAATCTCCATCCATTTCTCGATCACCTCCGTGTACCCCACGCGCCTCCATCTCTCGAGATCCATCACCATCACTCCGGTGTTGAAGTAGCACGGTTTCCTCCCTCGGAATGCCCCGGAGAACCGCTCGTCGGACCAGAAAGCCGATGTGAAGTACTTGGTGAAATTCGCGTGGCAGTACTCCGGGGCTCCGATCGTTTTCGATCCCAGTCTCGTCCTCCATAGCTTGGCGATGTCATCGACGACGATTAGATCGGAATCCAGGTAGATCACGCGCCGCACGCAAGGCTCCAATAGATCAGCCAGGTAATTTCTAGCGTAATTCAATGGCTGCTCGAGGGCTTGCCTCACCGAGGTTGAGATCAGCGTCCGCACAATCTCCGGATCGAAATAGTAAACCTTGAATTTCAATTCGGGAAAACTCGAACGAACCAAGGATTCTAGGCCAGTCTCGGTGACGAGGAAATGGAAGAAAACGCTCTCAGGACACGCCGAATGCCGGAGAATCGAATGTACGGCGGCGATTGAGCCACGCAGGTACTCGAAATCGAGGGTAATCGCGACGTGGACCAACGAAGGGTTGCAGACGCCGGAATCGACGTCGGCGGCGGCGCAATCGGCGGCATTGCGAAACACAGGGGCTTTCCTGAAGGAGAATCTATGCGGCGGTGCGTCGGAGGTGGGGAATCGAAGGTAAGCGTCGAGATGCGAGGATCTGATAGCTTCCGCAGGAGGAAACGATTGGAGAGATGGAGAAAGGACGATGATGACCAAAGCGGCGGAGAATAAACCGGAAAATCGCATGATCCAGAGCATCCTGAGACGATGAATCGCACCTCTCCGTTTCTTCTTCTTGGATTTGAAATCGAACCACCGATCGGCGGCGATGGAGGCGAGGTAAGACCGGAGGAAAGCTAGGGTTCCTTTGATGTCCGCCAGAGTTTTTAAAAATTTCACCGCAGAGGGAGAGATTTATTAGAATGCATCTGAACGAAAAATCCAAAATTGAAGTAAGAATCAGATTTTTTGTTTTGTTTTTTTTTCTGGGAGAATCAAAAGCGAATTTATGCCGTGGGATCGAAGCGACCTGAGAGAGGAGAAGAGGAATAATCCGAAATCGAAAAAATGAAGAAGAAAGGCGCAAGTTAGGAGGGGCGGTGCTACGGTGCGCCACCGTCTGCTCTTGTACGCCCTCTCCTCTTTCTCTTCCTTAGCTTCGCCTCTCTATTTTAGTATTATAGAGAAGATGATGGAAGAAGCGGAGAGAGAGAGAGAGAGATGCCTAATGACTTTTCCCTTCAATTTCTCCTTCGCCAACAAACAGATTGTATTCTACTTAGTTGTATGGCTAATCATAGAAATTTTATAATTTTGTCTACACCATAATAAAAAAATAAAAAAAATTATACTTAAATATTATCTCAAATACAATTGTAACGTGTGATTGAAATTGACGTATATAGGGAAAAAAAAAATCTTTTGTATTTATACAAATGTTCAATTCGGATACCCATAATTGAGTAAAATAATCATTTTAAAATCAAAACTAATGATTGTCCAATAACCTTATAGAAACTTCAATCTCATACAAATTTTAAATATATGTGTTTAAAATCTGAATCTACACCGAAACCAATGCTAAATTTTAGTTTGATTAATATTTTTAAATCCATAGGAAAAACAAAAAAAATCCAAACCAAATGCGAACCAAAATCCCAATCAAACATCCATCATTGAGTTTAATATATATGCCTTTGCGCATTTCTTATAGCTGAGTTGTATAAATAGATATCGGTACAACCATACTTTTTTTTTTTTTTATCAATGAAATTGTATTAATTTAAACCTTTTACAATCGAAGTACAAGCCAAAAACCGGCGGAGAAACTAGAAATCTCTGGAATCAGAACAAATACAAAGGAAACTAAAACCGAAAGATTAAAATAGACAATCTAAGCCAAGAGACGGAAAACTGGAAGAAGAAGTTTAAGTCCTAAAGCTCAAAACCAACCCGATGACCCGAGAAGCTTCAACCATACAAGTGGCATAAAATTTATAAACTAAAACGATTCAAAAACAAACAAAGACTGAGAGATTCATGAGTCTATTGAAAAATACGTGATTAAAAAAAGAAGTAAAATGGATCTTCATGACATTAGGTGTGCTTAAAGTCTGTTTATTAATACTGTTCGGCGGTTAATGTGTCATTTCAACACCAAAACCATCGCTTACCTTTGACCAACAATCCGGATAACCCGGTCTGGTCTGTTGAACCAAATGGTGTTGTATTTTGTAGTATTGCCTCTGAATGATGTGCATTGTTTACTTAAACTAAACCAAAATTATTTAATCATCAATAACGTATAGAGGCCAAGTACTGTCACTAATTAATTCCCAGCTAAATACATTTGATAATTAATTAATGATGTTCTAATTCAACTGGAACAAGTCATTGTTAGTTACAGATTTAGCACACAACCAATCTTCATGATAATTGATTCGGTGCCAAGATAACTCAATTACATTCATATCTCAAGCATTTAAAACTTTCTAGTATTTTGTATATATTAATGCGATAAAGTGAAGATTTCCGTTCAAGTGAACTCATGATTCATGACTCATGAGTGGTAGATAATAGAAGCATTACTTTCCTGTGAACTGTGAACTGTATTTTTCTACTTCTTGTGTTTAGATTTTCTAGTGTGGACAAAAAAGAATAAAAACCACAAACAATAAATTTTAAATTTTATACCAGATTGGATATTTAACCATAAACGGAGAAAAGTATCAAGTTGGATTATATCTGTCAGCTCAAGTTTTCGCCGCACTTGTATTGGGGAGTTCTTCTAAAAATTGTTATGTAGTTTGCATATTTGACAAGACTATTATGTTAACAAATTGTATACGATATTATGCGTGAGCAATATCACAACGTATATTAATTTATTTTACAATGTATAATTATCATTGATCACTGAATTATCATATTCTAATTAACATGGAGAAAAATGTCGGTAACATATAAATTCAGCCTATTCAAACCCACATAAAATTATTTTATAACCATTAGGTACATGTAGCCGACTTACCGCCTTGTCATCTTCTTCGTCTTTTATATATATTATAGTTGGAAATATAAATAATATCCCAATATTACAGTTGAAATGTCCAAATTTTTTGTTAATAAAAATGATTCATTACACAAGTAAACTCATATTTCACTATTGATAACAACCATGGATGGTTCATATGTCATTGTATAATTCAAAATTTTATTAGAACGAATCGGAAAATTCAGTTCGAGTATAAAAAATGTTAAATGTTCGTGCGATACAAGATTATAGAATCAATAAATAAAATGTTTCATATTATGTAACTTGTTTTCGTTTATGGACCGACCAAGAAACTCCATGTGCCACAATAACGTTCAAGTATTCATTCAGTGCCGAGCTAATGAGACTTTATTTCATTTGGTCAACTCCATGATTAATTAATATCTGAGTTCCTCTGATTCATTATATAACCAAAGCTACACATATACATACGCTGATACATCAGACACGTAATATAATAGAAAGAAATTCAGAAAAATTCATTTTGTTTTTGTTTTTTGTTTTTGTTGAAAATAAGATTCATTTTGTTATATCGATATTTAATTTCGTGTAGGTACTTTATTGAGTAAAAAACAAAATGGCAATATGAAAAATGAGGTATTCATTTGGCAATTTTAGTTAACATGTGATATATAAGATCAATTTATTTTAATTATAGCTCGTTTTTGTATTGTTCATGACGTATTTTAAATTAATAAAAAAAATGTTTGATCATCCCACTTCCTTACTTTATTTTTTATTTTGTTATAATTTTTTCCCCTTTCATTTTTTACAGCATTATAAAATGTTATCTCTATAATTGAAATAGCGTAGAGGTAGTGTAAATATACGTGTATACAAAATCAAGAGGAAGTTATAGTCTCAAAAATTACCTGAGGAAGATATAGTGCTAGTTTTAATTTAATTTGAATTCCCGGACTTTAACCAACAAAAAAAACAGTGAATGCACAGAAGCGTTGAGACGCATACATTGGATCTATTAATCGTGGGGGACAAAATAATAAAGTCTAATGCTTATTTGCATATGAAATTTCAAGGTAGTCGCTAGCACTTGGGTCACTACGATTGCTAATTTACTTAAGACTTGGTATCACAGGAGCCACGTGGGAATTCGTTATGTACATTGCTTGCGCCATACGTAATTAACCTAGTTAAAAGTTTAGGAGTACTTAGCACTATTCTACACTTCATTAACTTGGAGAAGAAAAATATATAAGCCAATTTATTGAGCAGAAGTAGGAATGTAGTAGTCGCCGGCGGTCCGTGAGATCGTCAAGCGGTGGAGTTCGAGAACACCTTCACCGTTGAAGATAAATCTAGTCTAGGGTTTTTGCTATGTTTCTTGGTTTGTTCTGGTTTTCTTTTATCCGATTGCAAATTTGTAACCGCAACCGAATCCCCGGTTTTGGATGGGTTTATTATTATAATTAAAAAACTAGAGATGTGGTGTGTAGATCATCGATAGCATTATAGCAAGCTTTATGCTTATGCGTTTTAGTATATTCTAAATCTAGGTTTAATTGTGTGAAAACATACCTTTCGTTCTCCACGACTCCTGCAGTTTCATTTTTCCATAACGGATAACATTAATTATGAAATTGCCGTATTTAAACCCTCTAGGCCCATTATAGGCTCGAAACTTCTTAAGCCCAATCATTTGAGATTAGACCAAATATGGTCCGTTTTAAAATGATCTCGCATCCTCGTTACATTTTCACGAGTCCAATATTTCTCTATGAATACTAAGTACACGTATATCTTCAAAGATTAGCCCAACAATATGGTATTACGATTGTATTAAAAGACCTCACATCGTCTTAAAATTCCCCATTTCTCTGTTACTACTGACTGTTGATGAATAACTAACTTTGTTTTTAATACGGGATATTCTAAAAATCATCTTCATGTATTTTATTTTCTTGCATTTTAATTTGAAAACCTTTTTGTCAAAAATAAAAATAAAATAATAAATAAATAAGAGTATTAATATGCTTCGTTGGAAAGGTATAGGGCCCACTAGATCACATGATTAGGTATTTAGCTTCTTCTTTTTAAGTTAGCTGAAAGAAACACAATACGTGCTTGCTGACTCGTTTAGATTCATCACTTATCCATTTGGAAAATAACAAATACCCAACAACCAAAACCCTCCCTCTTATTCAGAAGGTTTCCGTACGAGTCGAAGATGAAATCCAACACCCAATAACACTTTCATTGAGCAAAAGTGGTCAACTGAATTTCCACAAAATAGTTAGATTAATATTATATGGACGATTTCATATTAAACAAAATTACACATCGGAGTAGGGCAGGATTGGTACAGCAACGAACTATACAACCATAAATAATTACGATGTAAATGCGAATCTTTACATTTCAGAAGCATAGATTCAACAAAACTTAATAAATAAATGAATCAGCCATTAAATAAACATTACTGTTTGGACCCACAATACACCATCTATTAATTATTTCTTATTTTCTGATTCTTATTTTTTGTTTTTGTAAATTTGATACAGATCAAAATCACAACTTTGCTATCACCAGTCTCGAACAGTATCAAACAAGTCAAGAGTTTTGATTCTGTGTTTATTATTAAGAAGAAAGGATAATTGTTTTTTTTTTTTAATTATTACCTAACAACAGGAGAGACAGAGACAACCGCTGGTTCAGAAGAAAGCTTATTAGCTGTGTCGCGGTGCACGAGATTCCCCTGCGCCTGCGCCATCAATATCGACTTGTAAATCTCCACAAGCACTTTCTCATCGTACTCCTTCATCTGACCCGACCCGAATCCGGATCCACCGTACCCAGAAGATCCGACAGCCCGCGAGTTAGCCAAACGCATCATCATCTTAACGTAAGAATCGCGTATCCACAGCAGAAGCTTCTTAGGCGACGCCGTTTTGAGGATTTTCAGTTTCGGCACAATCTTGATCCTCCAAGAACGTTTCTTCCGGGTCGGATCCATTTTCACCCGTTTTCCTTTCCTTCGACCCGGATTCGTCTCTGACGCCGCCGATGACCCATCAAGCTTCTCGTATCCTCTCCACCTCCGCCAATACCTCTTCGGCGTTATCTCCATCACACTCTCTCTCTCTCTCTAAATTTTAGTATGTATATGTTGTGTATTTATATTATTTATGAGGTGTTTTTTTAGAGAGAGAGAGACGAATGAGGAATTTAAAAGAGAGAGAAGAAGAAGAGAGAGGCTCGTTGGGATTTATAATAATGACTACGAAATGGCTTAAATGGCTAAATCCACAGTCTACGCAGCAGCAGACACGTGATTAGTTACACGCATCTATATGTATGCGATTATAAGTTAATACTATTCGGTATGAAATTGATAGTCATTTTTAATTTTTCTGTTATGGTTTTTCTTTTCTTTCCGATTTGATATTTTTTTTTAGCATTTGATAGTCTTTCGGTTTAAATCTTTATATAAAAATATATCATATTACATTACATAATATATAAAATGAGAGTTTTATTTGTACAATACATATATAGTATATAAAAATGAGAGTTGTATGTTTTCCTTAAATTAATGTTGATTATAAACATATCTTTTACATGAACTATTGTTTTGTACTAGTTTCATGTCTTAGAAATATTGATATTTTGACAAAAAACTATAGAAGTTGATAATATATATTTTACTCTTTAACATTCTTTGTATTAAACTTATATACTAGTATTCGTTTATTTGTCAATAAAGCATTCCAACTTATTTTGTTTTGATTTATTCATAGCTCGTATAACGAAGAGTTGAGATACAACTTCAATCAGTTAACGTTGACTTTGTCTGTCAAACTAGCGTTGATTTATTTTGTCAACTAGCGGTGATTCTTGTCTTGAGGTAATGTTAATCAATTTCTCAGCATTCACTTTTTTGGGACTTAACGAAAATTTAATTAAATAAGCGATAAGCGCAATGGCGTTTAGCGCGAGTCGATCGCTAATGCAACTTGCAATAATGGCGATGTGTGAGTGTGACGAGACTCC
The DNA here is from genome assembly GCA_900406395.1 of Kernera saxatilis. Lineage (NCBI taxonomy): Eukaryota > Viridiplantae > Streptophyta > Magnoliopsida > Brassicales > Brassicaceae > Kernera > Kernera saxatilis. The sequence goes on along the minus strand of OVAY01000300.1, from coordinate 52,487 downwards.
CATGGGCCATGGCCCATGTGACAAGCCTCCACTAAATCCTGACCGTTGGATCTCTTTTTGTCATTCCTCATCGCAAATCGATTGTAAGATAGAGGGTGAGAGAGACACGCATGTATATGTAACGTAGAGGATTATTACATGCTGCACATAATATCTAAAAATCAAATTCAATTGTAGCATGTTTTAGGTAACGCTACATCCGTTTAATATGTACATTATTAATAAGTAATAACGATCGTGGGAAACATTAATTTGACTAAAAATAACGAAAAAAATCAACATTAATGAGCTTATCGAGCTGTGATTTCATCAAATCGATATATTCCCTCGTTCTGCTCTTCACCGCACGTGGGAAGTTCACACACACGCATTTATACACGTATGCATGTGTAATATCGTTACCTCGTTTTTAACAAATACTAATAATCTAACTATGACGAACTGTAATGCTTCCCCACTTCTTTAAGTCGTACTTTGCGTTATGATATTGAAATATTCATTACTACTAAACACAAAATGATCATATAAAAATAGTATTTATATGTAAAAATTAATGTCTTGATAAACAGTTTTGAAGATTTACGAATCATTTCGAAATGTACATACATCACATTCTAACCATAATCTGAATGCTTCTGTTTATACTTAATTTGAATCAAACAAAAAAAATTGATCAAAATATCGCAACTTGGCAAGACTAATATCACCTGCTATGAGAGTTTTGCAAATTAAATATTTGAGAACCTTTCCTTAAATTAGTCTATTTTTTCTTACGATTTTGATTTCTCGTAAACTAAGCATCATTAAAAAAAAAAAGAAAATGCGCCTCATCGATCGCAGAGCCTCTCACCGTCGAAACACTTTCCCCATTTGAATCCAAAAATCATCCGATCTCATAACCCTCACCGGTGCTTTTTCCAATTCGGACGGAGCTCAGGCGTAAGGGAAATGGACGGGTTCGGGTCGAATCAGAGGACACTCGCCGTTGATCGATGGATGGAGATCGTTAACGGTAAGGGTTACGGCGTTGGTGGAGCAATCCAGATCCATTCGACCCGATCCGGCTCCTCGGATTTTCAACCGTCTATTCCGCCTCCGCCGGGAGCAGTTACGACGGCGCGTTCGAGTGCTCCTGCTCCATGGAGTTTCATCGACCCGGAAACGAAGAGAAAGAAGAGAATCGCGACATACAAAGCTTATGCGATGGAAGGGAAAGTTAAATCAACGGTTAAGAAAGGGTTTCGCTGGATCAAAAGTAGGTGCTCTCAGATTATACACGGCTAATCAATTTTTTTTTTCTTTTAATTCCGGAGGATTGTGCCTTGGGCTGTCGCCGGCGATAATCTCCGGCGACTACTTTTTTCTGATGTCAAAGGTAAAGAGAGTTTTAGGGATTGTTTTGATTTGATCTTGGAAGCAAGACGACGTCGTTGTATAAGAGTATAATTAGTCAACAACGATTCAGGTCAAACACGGTCCAGGTTTGTGGCCCAAATTATGCTTTTTACATCTTATTTAAGCCCAATTAATACTTAAATTGGTCTGGCCCATTAAGTGAATCACGGGTATCGCTACGGCCCATTAAAGAGATATTAATAGGTATCGGGAACCGTGATTTATATTATAAACAAGAGACGCGAAGCACCTTCTACGCACGATCATAGCCTAGCACGTGAAGGCCACGTCTTCTCTTTATTTACTTTACCGAAAATAGCCTTTACCGATTTACTATATTGCCCCGCTCGTTTGGTCGATTATTTTTGTTGTTGTTAGTCCATTATTATTTTCTGTAGATTCTCCACGCCCTCGAGTATTTGCAATATAGAAATTCGTGTATATAGAAGTCCTGATGTATACACACGTAGATGTAAATAACAAAAAAATGTCTAGATAAATTTTAAACATTTAAAAGAAAAAAAACAATAAAAGTCCAGATAAATTATTATTGTTTACTTATATAGTTATATTTCATCGTGAATCATTCTTATTTTTTAAAAAATTCTTAATGACAATCGACTAGTTTCGTCTTGCCTAATTATCCGAAAAGACTAAAAGTACATGTACAACATAATTAAGTTCAAATTTGAGAAAATTTGAAATCATTTACTGATTCGTTATAAATACAAGAGCATGGTTTTTTTCTCATTACATTTATGAAGATCAGAACTTCTATTTGAAATTCAAATCAAATTCCTTCAGCGTTGTAAAATAATTCGAATCGCTGAATTAAATATCTATGGTATATAAAGGAAAAAAAATTGTAAGCCGACTTCAATTGATTCGTTTTTATTGAATGTCGCATGAGCATTGGTCAGTGGGTAAAATAAATGTTTTCTTTAAAAAACAAAAACCGAGGGTATTAAGGTAAATTAAGAAAGATCGTTAAGGGCAAACTCGTAAAATGGCATTGTACATTCCAAAAACATCCGCGTATTCTTCCTCTTTATTCTATTGGATCAGCCTGCAGAATCCTAAGCAACAACCATAGCATTACCTACATTATCAAATTCATAAAAATTAATTAATTATGTCTAATATACTTAAAAATAATAATTCTATACCAGTAGATTTCAACCTTTTTTTTATTCATGCAAACAACATGCCAGATGATTAAAACAATTTTCATTTCGTGCAAAAGATCGAGTATACTGTAATTTACTTTTCTCTATTTTAATTAAAAAAAGGTTTTGAGAATCGCAAATTTAATTAATTTAAAAAGTGTCAATAAATACTAAGAATAAAAAAGGAGCATCATACATACATATACATACATACACTGCATATCTGCTCCTTTCACCTCGCTCCTCGCGCTCTCTCTGTTTTCTGCAGAAACCATTTTCTTGAGAAACAAGCCACAGTCACTATCGATCTACTCTCTCATCTCTCTACGTCCTAGTACAATGGTCGTTGTTGAGAGTTTCGGCCATGGCGAGCCAGAAACGGTTGATTTTTCAGAAGCGCCGCGTTTCAGCGACGACCTTGGCTCTGGCTCTGCTTGCTCCACTCCGTTCGTCAGCGCTCCGTCTAGTCCCGGTCGTGGTCCACCGCCGGGTTATTTCTTCAGCGCACCTTCGAGTCCGATGCATTTCTTCCTGTGCTCTGCTGCTCCATCGGAGAATCCGAAGCTCGATTCGTCTTCTGCCGGCGACTTTGAGTTTGATTTCTCGTCTCGTCTGTCTTCGAGCAGTGGTCCTCTAGGCGGCGTATCAATGACCTCAGCGGAAGAGCTCTTCTCTAACGGCCAGATCAAACCGATGAAGCTCTCCTCGCACCTTCAGAGGCCTCAGATCTTAGCGCCGCTTCTAGATCTGGAACCCGACGAAGAAGACGACGAAATGGCGAAACCAGGCGATGGTGTGATTAAGCGTGGGAGAGATCTGAAGCTGAGGAGCAGATCTGTTCACCGCAAAGCCAGATCTCTCTCTCCGCTCCGAAACGCAGCGTATCAATGGACCGAAGAAGAAGAAGGAGTCGCCGGAGAGAGAGAGGTGAAGGAGTGTATACGGAAGCTTCAGGAAGACTACGAAGACGAAGCGAAGAGTAACGAAAACGTGCCTTCAGCTGAAACGACGCCGTCTTGTTCGGCTTCATCTTCTCGATCGTCTTCTTACGGTAGAAACTCTAAGAAATGGATATTCCTCAAGGATCTGCTTCACAGGAGCAAAAGCGAAGGAAGAGGAAACGGAAAGGAGAAGTTCTGGTCCAACATGTCATTCTCTCCTTCCAATTTCAAAGAGAAGAAGCTCAAATCTCAATCTCAATCTCTCACCGTCTCAAAGGAAGAAAAACCGATTCCGGAAACAGAGAACGCAGCCGTCGAGCCCAAGAAGCAGAAACAGAAACAACCACCGGCGAAGAAATCTCCGATCGTCGGGAAACCAACCAACGGCATAGCGAAACGGCGAGGGTTGCAGCCATCGGCTCACGAGCTACATTACAAAACGAACAGAGCACAAGCAGAGGAGATGAAGAAGAGGACCTATTTGCCTTACAGGCATGGACTCTTCGGCTGTTTAGGATTTAGTTCCAAAGGTTACAGTGCCTTGAACGGTTTAGCCCGAAGCTTAAACCCGGTTTCATCCGGTTAAATCCAAGTTATGTCATAGATTAATTATTGTTAAGCAAATGTTTATGTATAGATCATGGATTCAGGAATCCTTAAGTTATAAATCGTATATGTAAGAATATCATTTCATCTCTGTTCTTAGATTTGATTATTATGAATGATTCTCTATAGTTCTTGGGAATGATTTAGAATCTAGACTTTACAGTGATGTTGTAACAGTTTTGTGACTTTTATTATGGCCAAGAAGGTTAAGGTTCAAAAACAATAATGGTGGTGGGTTTTTTTTTTGGTGTGCTGAGTCTTGAGGGAGTGCAATAATTTTTTGTAAGCACTATGTGAGATCTGCAGAAGAAAGAAAATAAATGGGGCCATGAGTGAGTTGTTTTTGGAGTTATAATGTGTGTGTAGAGTTAAGAGAGAAGGGCATCTTCATGACCCATTTGTGATTTGTCTTGATTGAAACTGCATGTTTCAAGTCTTATCTAATTGGCCTTTTGCTAAATAATATATGCTTTTATAGTTAATATATCTATTCATCCTTCCGATTTTTGTTTTGGATATTATCTTTAGATTATATTATAATAATAATAATAATAATATACATCATCCCTTGTTTTGAAGAACCCTACCGTGAGCAATGTATGGTGTTTGTTTTCATACTCACTTGATTCACACGAGATCTGCATATCATACTTTTAGTTGGGACTTTACTTTTTATGACCATCGTTTTAGTTGGATATATTCATTCTAAATAAATAAAGGCGAACTAAATAATCCGATCCCGATCAAATCAACTCATACGAAGTTAGCTTTTGCTCTTGTTAAGACATACAAAGAAATTTGATTGTGATCCGAATTGAATACACGCTGTTATATTTCAGATCGGATTTATGTCGAAACGTGAAGCTAATCTGAGTGATGTCCTTCCTATATGTGGCTACGGTTTTTAAGGCTCTTCCGGTTTTGCTCCACAAACTATATCTGCAGAAACTCCATAGCTAATAATGAAAGAACAATGAATAAACGAGTTACAAAATGAAAACGGTGTCGTTTTCTGCTGCCACGGCTGCGGCAATAGTTGTCGTTGAAAATAAAACCGAATAATATTAAACGAGATTACGTGCACGTATAGCGACTTAAGATCCACACCGCACCTCAAAAACATTTAGCTGTCTTATCTATCTGAAATATACGATTCAACCCACATGAACTTGTCTCCGTTTGGGCCCAATTCTGCATCTACACTCGCTTATATACAACTTCTCTTATTATTTTGTGAAATTGGAAAACAATAAAAAAAAAGGGCCACGTGAGTTGTCGTAAGAGAAAAGTATTAAGAACAGAGGAGGTCCATACTCCTCTGAAAAGTGAAAATCTCACTTTTATTTTTCTTTCTTCTCCGTAAAAATACAATAAGAGTAATGATTTGGGCCAGATTACATTAAAGACAGTCATGTCATGGGACCTTAACGTATTGGAGAGTTTTTATAGGAGATATTTATAATTAAGGAATCGTCAGTCTCATCATGGCATAGCTTAGGTCGTATTTGATATTATTTTGAAGAAAGAAAAAAGAGGAGGAGGAAATATTTGGATTAACAAAAGAAATATTAACAAAAGAGACATGGGATGGGTCACTTCAATCAATCAGGAACAGCTCCGTTATATGTAACTGTACACTTCATCACCTAGCTGTGCTCATCTCATCTGTCTCACTGTTTATGTGAAAGAATTTTCTATTTCCAATAAGTAGTGTCAGCTGTTACTTCTTTTTCTTTTTTCTATGATAAAAATAACATTCTTCATTTTTTTTTTTATTAAATCAGGACTGATATCATAATTTAAGTAAAAAAGATTGGGGAAAAAATGAGAAATGTTCAAATCTAGAAAACGGATACAAATTTTGGGATGAAGGTGGTGAAGTGGCCAATTTCTTACCTATACATTCTCAACTTCAAGTTTTTTTTTTTAAAATAATTTTCCGAATCATTACCAAATATTTGGAAATATATAAACCAAGTGGACTTAATCAAACAAAAAAATATTAGAAATAATTTAGGATATTTTATCTTTGGGGGCTAAGAAAAAAATATAATTCACTACTAGAAAATGAAAATATCGGGAAAGAGATTTTAAAAAAAGAAAAAGCAGATACAGAAGACTTTACGCGCGCGAAGCAACATTCTTGATAACCAGTTTTTGTCTTATATTACGATTCTGCGTGACCAATATATCTTTCGAAACATGTATTTGTATTTGTGTTTACGTTTACATCTTAAAAAAAGATCAATTTCGTTTTCTGAAATATCTCAGTTATCATAAAATATTGTACCAAATACAAACAGAAGCTATACCGTACAATCGACAATGAGTTTTTTAACAAACTAAAAATTATAAATTCGTTTGAAAAATTTAACGGGCCTGAAAAATTCGGCCCAAACAGTAGACCTTTTCAGTTGTACGGAGCACTATTCCTTCCCGCGATCATTAGTGAACTTAATTTATAGCCCCTGTAATTCGTAATAGTTTCGTTATACTCCGGTAGTTTCAAATTTATCAAACTAGCCCCCAATTCAAATGATTATCCAAAAGCGCCATTAGGCATCATGAGAATACGCTAAAGCTTTAGTCCCTTCTGGAGCCATTGGATGATTCTCCAGATGCATTACCGAATGCAGCAGAACTTCCAAGTCTTTCGCAAGAATCCGTCGCATCGCTAGTTGCTTCTCAAAATCTTCGAAACAGCTACTGATCCTCATACCCATTTGATCTAAGGTTGCATCGTTAGGCCTGAAAACAAAAACGTTAAATAAGAAAATTAAGTGACCAATGTAATTCAACAAGGAAGTAGGAGCAGCTTCAGGGGATCTTGAATCAACAAGCCAACAAGACTGGTTTTTCTTCAATTTTACTTACTTTTCCAGTATAGAATCTGCTTCGTTCAGGTTTCTCGCTTGAAACAAAACATCAACAGTGTCTTCATTAACCCTAGCACGCCCCTCCAGAGGGCCAATCGAAGAGCACATCGAGGGACTGATTGTGTTTTGAGCCTTGGATTCGTGATCTGGAATTGGTGACGATGACTTGCTTGGCTTGGAGAATGAAACATTTGAATCCGTAACATTTCTTGCTGGTGAAGAAGCATGTGCTTCCGCCTTCTTCTTGCCATTAGTTTTCTGATAAGGAAATGGACTCAGCACAGTTAAGACTTGAGAACATTCAAATCAAACATTGCCGCTTAAAGTAACAATCTTGTCCACCTGGGAATAAAATAAATGACAGTATGCTTTCTTAACAGACAACACACGAACAAAGTTTGAATTAATATACCCAAGGAACTTCTGGCTTTTCAGTCAACAACTTTAGCTTGGAAATAGAATCAGAAGCTTGTTCATGCTTCTTCTTCTTCTTCTTCTTCTTCTTGCCTTTCGTTTTCTGGTCAAAATACAAACTCAGCTCACATAAGAAAATCAAATCTTTTTGGATAAAACCATCGATGCAAAAAGCACCACGCTGATCATCCAAAAGATACAATGAATGAAACTTTACTTCTCTAACCAAGAACACAGAAGAAGATCTCAATGACGATTATAAGCGTACCTGAGAAGGCTCAGGCTCAGGCATCTCAGTTAACAGCTTCAAAACCATATTCCGTTTCCCGTCTTTTTCTACAGAACCCAACTCTGAGAAACAATCATCCTCAAGAGAGCTAAATAACGCAGCTGTATTAGTTTTCACTCCTGAAAATTCACAGAAAGAATCAGAAGAAAACAGGCTCAATATATCCATTGTCAAGAGCACAAATTTATCTTTTATCAATCATCTAAGTTCCGGTTAACAAGCGTACCTACATCATCAGATTCCGAGGTATAACACTGTGGGGTACTATGAAATGCGCGGTAGAAATGTTTGATTCCTACTCCGTTTCCAGGTAATCGCAAGCTAGACACAGTTCGCTCTCCATCCATGAATCTATCAACAAGAAGAAACTCCATTGTTTATAAGCTGAAATCTAAAACCCTAGCTAAAACCCTGACCAAAGTGCGAAAAAAATAAAATAAACCTCACCTATCAGGTAAAATACGCCTCGAAATCGCAGCCATTTCACCTGGGAAACATAGAATTAGCCATATCGAGAAATTTCATTTCCAGGGATTCAAATATCTGAAAATCTCTAGGAGGAGAGAGAGTAACACAGGGAGAGTAACGAAATAACGTACAATTTCGGCGTAAAGAGGAGCTATGTCTTCCATGGAACAAAGGTTTAAGGGAAGCTCGAACTCTCGCCGCATACATCGTCGTCGCTCCGCCGGGAAGAAAGAGAGGGCCGAGTATCAAGCGCAGGGGGAACACTCAAAACGACGACATATTAAACATCTGTTTTTTTTTTCTTCTTCTTAAAGGGCCTTATTCATTGGGCCTGTTGTAGGCTTTTTCCTCCAATTATGTAAACATTGATAACGTCGTAAGGTGGTCTCTCACCGACAAATTTGAGAAATATAGTTGGTTCGGACTTTATTGCATGTAGGCTCGTTTATAATGATTTCCATTTAATTTACAAAAATTCTTCATATTGTTTTTTAACTGTTTAGCGGTCTGATCGATCATCAATGGTTACAGGCATATGCCTTGTCCAAAAATTAAAGGCACCAACACTACAGTTAAAAAAACAATATGAAGAATCTTTTAAAATTGCCAATCAGAACTTTAAGGTAAGTTAATTGTTCTGATTGGCAATTTGTGACCAGTCTGTTCTTAATTGTTCTACTGTTCTACTAAATTGCCAATCAGAACTTTAAGGTAAATAAGAATTACATTAATCATAATAAACAAAATACAGGAAAAATATTCATGGCGGGATTTTTAATTTTAAACATAATTAAACTAATATCCCTTCCATTGAAAATAGGAAACTTAAGTTATTCGAAAGACATCACTGCTTTATTAACTTCGACAAGCTTTACATTTACTGCATTTACATGATTTAAATAATTTTGGTGTAAATTTTCCCTCTTCGATTTTGTAGTACCACTGATCGGGGGACATGAAATGCGTCCGAGCTCACGGTTAATTCGTTGGATGGTCCATCGCATGAACTTTACAAATATTTATTCTGTTTCTACATAAATAAGTATCAGAGTATCATATATATGGCCAAATCTTTTATAAGAAAAAAGTATCATATGGCCACTGTTAAAAAAAGGGAAAAGAAATTAAAAGAGTCAAACGTGCATGGCATCACGTGAGGCATTGTTTTAGTGACGTTGGTCGGTGGACCAAATTGTGCTTCTAAACGTAAGATAGCGATCCCTCTTTGTTTCTTTTTTGGGACTAGTACGTGTGTGTATGAAAAGAATATCAACTTTAATCGAAAAATATATCATCGGTTTAGAGTTTGAGTATTAAATGTTGGTTTTAGTTATATATATATATTAAATCGACGATCCACGAGAGATACTGATCAAAATAGTAGCACATCATGAAATCACGCCTCTTCGAACAGTTGCGTTACGAATGGAAAAAACATTGGAAGAAGATCGACGACTTCTTTAGCCAAAAAATAAAAAATAAACGAAGATCGACTTTATTTTATTTGATTTTCCACCGTCAAAAGCCGTATTTACACAGAAAGAAAGGAACCTACATATTTATAAACCAACGAGATCCTGTCACGTTGGACCTATGCAAAAAAAATATTTCTAAGACAAAAGCCAAGCAGCAATCGCGGTTTTCTCGTCAAGATCGAACGGTTCTCCAAAGTCGTTAGATTCCCTTTGGCTGATCTCGGATTCCGTTTTTTCCCCCTCTAACAGCCACGACAAAATTGAATCAGGACCCTCTGATTCGTCCCATAGGGTTTGACCTTCTCTACACACAAAGTCCCAGTCAACGAAGTCATCTGCCATCGTATCGTTAACCACATTGATATTATCGTGCCCAGCCGACAACTCTCTGTTTGATTCAGAGTCTTCAATATTGTTCGACTCAGATGACAACACGTCCGATAAAAGACAAGTATCAAAGATGTCGTCATTGAAGAACAAAACTCCATCGTCGCCATTAATGCTTGGGTTACAATAACCATCGTCTCCACATGGTCCTAAACCAGCTTCCTCGGCTCCACTCGAGTTACTACTTGCCAACACATTTAATGTGTCTTCGTCGCCTCCTTCACCATTCTTCTTGGTAGTGATGGGTATAACTAGGTCGTTTCTGTTTGCCTTTAGAGAGTTAGGGTTTTGAATAAATTTGGGCTTCATGGCGGATCTGCTGGTTCTACCGGGTCTACGCTTCTGCGGCGGCTGAGACGGCGGTGGAGGAGCATTCTCGACGACCGCAGGTTTCCTGATGAAATTGTGGAGTTTACGGCTGAGATGAGAGTTCCAATAGTTTTTAATTTCGTTGTCTGTTCTTCCTTGTAGATTACTCGCAATTATCGACCACCTGCTGCAATCAAGGTTTAACGTTATTCTAAATCTAGTTGTTAACTTATTTAGACGACGTAGTAACTATTTGTAATTAAATGTGTTTTCAATTATAGAAACGTATTGATTTGCCCTAAACAAAATTATTACGTAGTGCTTAAAACGCATTAATGGGAATGATCAGTGATACTTGACTATTTACTTAGGAATGAATAAATACCCAAGTGCTTACAACTCATCATCTTGTCTCAACGAAAGGTATTAATTACTTCACGACGTGACTCAGCAACAGCTTGATTTTTTTTTTTGATTACTGGTTTATATCACGTGAATGTGTACTTCCTACTGGAAATATAAATGATGTCGTAAATAATAAATCAAATTTAATTTGTTCAAAAAAAAAAATTACCTGTTTCCCAAAGTAGAATGCAACTTAACAATGAGGCCTTCTTCTTCGGGAGTTATGTTCCCTCTCTTGAGGTCTGATCTCAGATAGTTTATCCATCTCAATCTACAGCTCTTTCCACATCTTTTCAGCCCTTTTTAGATAATTAATCCAAATTAATAACAATTAACATGTCAGATTTAAAGGCATACGAAAGTCAAAATGTATTTTTTCTCTTCTAAATGGATCTGTTTCGAAACAAATAATATCTTTATTGTGAGGTTATAGTCCATATGGCAATAGTGTCTGAGAACAAGAAGGCCATCTGGCTGCACAACAAATAACCACACGTAATATTCTTAGAATATTACTTTTCGCAATGTTGACATGACACATGAAAATGATATATTTTTTTTAACAACTATGCGAAACTTTTTGGTTTTTTTTTTNGGAAAATTTTTTGTTTTTTTTTTTTTTTTTTTTTTTTTATGGATTAATATTAATAAAAACCAATTACAGATAATCAAATTCAGAATTCAGAAGACAAAGATCTACAGATTTCGATTAAGTAAGTTCGAAATCTCAATAGCCAAATATAGAAAAACACGCGCGAAACTTTTTGTTTTCCAAACACTTATTGATTTACAATTATTTTGTTTTGAAATAATATAATCATGCCACTTATAAAGTGTGTAGTTTGTTGTTTTTTAATTTTATAATATCAAATATCAAAAGAAACCATAATTTTCAGCTTTTTGGTTTCTAAAGAGTTTAATATCTCAGACAAAAAAAAAGAAAAGAGTTTATTATCTGAGTGTAGAGCGCGAGACTAACATCTACCCGTTGTGTAAATTAATAATAAATCTTAACTTGATCTGTTCCTACGATATGCATGCGATCAAGAGAGGGAGAGTGTGTGTGTATAATATTACCGGCATTTTTGGGAAGAGCACGCCACGAGCCTTCGCCGTTGGACCGAATGTAGTCGGAGAGAATCTGGTCTTCCTCCGCCGTCCACCGCCCCTTCTTCATTCCCACCTTCTCACAGCACGGCGCTCTTCCCATTCTCTCCGGCGACTGTATATTATGTTTCACTTGACAGAGATATATTTAAGAGAAGTAAATTGGCGATTCCACCAAAAGTGATAGATTCGGTATTTAATATTTATAGGGGAAATAAGAGGAGACAAAGACGAGGGCTAATGTCCTAGGAGATGGTGACACGTCTCAGGTGATAGAATAAGCCACGTAGGTCTATGTTGAGACTGAAGTCGTGGCTCATCCACGGTCCAGAGCTCGTGAACAGTTCACGCTGGTTCGTTCTTGTCACTAATTGATTTTGAAAATTTAATTAGTTAATTATAAACTTTCTGATATAACCTATTGCATAAACTTAATGCTAAAGGTGAATGCGTGCTTACATCAGATCATGTAGTCGTATAGTTTCCGTAATTTCACCATATACATGTATTTTTTAGTCTTCCCCGGCCGCTTACTGGTCCACTCGAGCTTCAAAAGACGTGTGCATCCATACACACGTGTGCACATGGGGATCTACTATTCTATATTCACCCTCCCAACAATATTATATATGTTCTAAATTTACCAAAACAAACAAATATCTCTTAAGTTCTGAAGTTGAATTATAGTAAATAATTCAGATTCGATCAATCATCTAACAACAATAATCGTTCTTTCTTCTCAGTCTCTCATATCGTGGAAAATATGTGAACACCGTATTTAATTTTCACCAGCATTTTCTCAGTTGACGTTAAATGGTAGTAATGGTCTGGGAGTGGGACCACACCTCGAAGATTCAAGAGGCCTGACATGACGTGATTGTCCAATTTAATTCCTGTTAAATTTTAAAATATGTATTGTAGGTTTATAATCAGAAACCAATACTATAATTATTCTGATTATTAGTTTTAATTAAATCCATAAAATAAAAAATTCCAGACTCGAACATGAACCGAAATTCGAATCAAACATCCATCTGTCAAATGCATATGCGAATTTCTTATAGAAAAAGAAACATGCCAAGGAGTAGTGGAGTGTGATTCGAGCAGGAATTGAAGTTTCCCATATACGGGCGGGCTACTTAAACTAAGTCCATTATGAGTAACATTGAATATTCGACACAATTTAGGTGACGTTACAGGCCTGCTTCATTGTAAATGGGCCTTGTTAACGACGTCGTACTAATAAAGTCGACGAAAAGAACAGTCAGCGATTTCACGGTGGCATTTCCACGTGGTCGATTTCCATTGGTGTTTTTTGTCAGAGACTTAATCCTGATTGGTTAAGCCTTGCAATGTACACGTTAACCGACCACGGAGTTCGAATTCTAAAATGGTTTGGAATCGTTCCGCGAAAGAGAGAAAGGGAAGCAGAGATTCGAGTTCCAATCAGAAAGTAATCAGAGAGATTCTCTTGTTAACAATCGAAACGAATCTCAGGTTGGAGTAACCCTAGGAGTTGAAGTCCTTGGGAGAGATCCGATTCTCTCCTCATTTCCGTTTCCATGGCGATTCGGTGGTCGGAGCTGTGTATCGTATTGTTCGCACTTTCTTACGCCATCTGCGTCCTTGCTGGGTAAGTATATCTTTCGATACCTCAGAAGCGTTAGTGCATAGAATGTGCGGTGTATTCGTCTGTGAATGCTTGTCTGTCGTAGCGTTTCTGTGTGGATTGCGAATTCTTAAAATCTACGGTGTGATTCAGGAAGAGCTACTACGATGTGTTGCAAGTGCCGAAAGGTGCCTCTGACGAACAGATCAAGAGAGCTTACAGGAAACTCGCTTTGAAGTATCATCCCGATAAGAATCAAGGAAACGAGGAAGCCAATCGCAAATTCGCCGAGATCAACAACGGTATATATCTCCCTCTTTTCCTCATCCAATAGCCCTTATAGATTGACTTATGGTGTCTGTGTTCTGTGTTGATGTAACAGCTTATGAAGTGCTATCGGATGATGAAAAGAGGGAGATATATAACAAGTATGGTGAAGAAGGGCTAAAACAGTTTGCTGCAAATGGAGGACGAGGAGGAGGAGGAGGGGGCATGAATATGCAGGATATATTTAGCCAGTAAGTTTTTTTTTATTTAGGTTGCCCCAGTCTCTGAGGGTCTAAAACTCTAAATGATAGACATTAGAGGAATTAATGGAATAAAGACCAATGGTATCAACATTTTAGCCTAGGCATCTTGCTTGTTAATGTTAAGGGTTTTTACTGTAGTGCGAATAGTTCCTAAATATGGATAATGTTTTACCATGGTGTTAAAATATTACAGATTGCTAATGTGCAGAGATTATTAATGTGCCTATTAGGTTTTTTGGTGGAGGTTCGATGGAGGAAGAAGAGAAGGTTGTCAAGGGTGATGACGTGATTGTGGAACTTGAGGCGACTCTAGAAGATCTATACATGGGAGGCTCTGTGAAGGTATGTTAAGTTCCCTGTCAGGATGTTATAATCATCACTAGTTATACATGTAACTCTTCTGGAAATTGTTGCTTTGTACATTGTAAATGAACATTGTCATTCAGACATTCTTTACGTATGAGATATGTTTTGGTTAGAATCGATCGGTTCTGTGAGAAATGCGTATGAAAAGACTTGCCTTAAGTTTTGGTTTCTCAACGAGGGTGTCCCACGTTTAAATTATCAGGTATGGAGGGAGAAGAATGTCATAAAACCAGCTCCTGGAAAGAGAAAGTGCAACTGCAGGAATGAGGTTTATCACAGACAAATTGGTCCTGGAATGTTCCAACAGATGACAGAGCAGGTAAGGCAGATCTATTTAAGTCTCTCAAATCATCCTCTTTAGTCCAATATCATGCCACCTGTTTAAAAACATAATCCTCTGGTTCCTTTCAGGTCTGTGACCAATGCCCTAATGTCAAGTACGAACGGGAGGGATACTTTGTCACAGTTGATATTGAGAAAGGAATGAAAGATGGAGAAGTAAGTCACAAACTCTACACCCATATTGGAAACCTTAGATACTACATTTCATAGTAGCTCTTAAACTCACTGAGCTTATCGATCTGTCCTTTCAGGAAGTGTCTTTCTATGAAGATGGTGAACCCATCCTCGACGGTGAACCTGGTGACCTTAAGGTTAGCCTCTTCCCTAAGTTTTCCTAATCCTTGATTTGACTAAACTTCAAGATCCGAGAGACTTTAGCCATTATTGTACATTTGGCAGTTCCGAATCAAAACTGCACCACACGCCCGTTTCCGAAGAGATGGCAACGATCTACACATGAACGTCAACATTACACTGGTAAATAAAGTCCACAAACATCTCCTGTATCTCTACATCAGTTTATTTTTTTGCTGACTCTACTTAAATCTCTCTTCAGGTTGAGGCGCTTGTTGGTTTTGAGAAATCATTCAAACACTTGGATGATCACGAAGTTGACATCAATTCCAAGGTAACATTAACATTCTCTCTACACCACAAAACACTCGACATTGATCTAATCTGATGGTTTTTGGGTTGAATATTATTGTGCGACACAGGGAATTACAAAGCCCAAGGAAGTGAAGAAGTTCAAAGGAGAAGGGATGCCACTTCACTACAGCACAAAGAAAGGCAACCTCTTCGTCACTTTTGAGGTTTTGTTTCCTTCTTCTCTCACCGAGGATCAGAAGACGAAGATTAAAGAAGTCTTCGCTTAGTACTCCTCTCTCCTCTCTCTCTCTCTCTCTCTCTAGAAGTTTTTGGTTTAAAGAGAACATGTGATGGTCCTTATGTAACATGACTAGGTTTTTAATATAGAAAGAAAAAAGGAGAGACAAAGAGGAAGATGAGAAAAGCCACGAGTTGGTTTTGATCAAATTGTCTTTTTATTTGTTTCTATATTATTTTTGTTTTTGTTTTTGTTAATCAAATTAGTGCATATTTTATGAATCGTCTAAGTTTTGGATTATTTCTGTGAATTCTCTATTTCCAATACCCTTTTTTGTGTATGCTAGTAATAATTGAAACAATGAAGAATATTTTTTGCTTACAGAAAAGTCTATAGATAGTTAAGAGCTATACATTATTTTGTTCTGTTATAAAAATATGATGAGAGCTGTGTCCTCTTATGCAAATAAGAATTTTTATTTCGATTGTTATTTATTAGGCAACGAAGTTTGGTTTTAGTTGTTGTGATGAAAGTCCAACAATATACATATCCTGCATCGGATTTGTTCCAAGAAACGTGGGAGAGTCAGGCACTTAGACGCTTCTTCACCTTCCACGTGTCCTCAATTTCGCTCCTAACCCTTAGATATTTTATTTTCCTTTTTTTTTGTGCAAAAATTTATTTTCCGTAAAGTATACTCCTGAATTGGGAACTTAATGAAATTAAATCAGTCGAGCAAATATTTAAACACCTTCAAATAACCCCTGGGAAATTAATTTCCTAAGTTTATGCCGCATTAAGGCGTGTTAAAAGTTCGTTCACCTGCTTTCTACATAGAGACACATACATACATTTGTATATATATTGTGTTGAGAGACATCTCTGTCAAAGGAAGATTGATCGGACGAGGAGATTGAGAAGAGACCAAAAACGACGACAGATTCATTCAAACTTGCACGCTAACGCCGGATAATTCCGCCACTCGTATACGTATTCGTATACGTATGTATATACGGATCTATAGTCCTCTAACATAAACAAAGAAGAAGAAGAAGAGGAAATTAACGAAAGAGTTGTCATGGACGGCGTTTTCTTAAAAATGTCGGTGCAAGGAGTATCTCCGAAGATTCCGGTGGGACCGTCTTTGATACGCGCCATTGGAGGCTCTTTGGAGGAGAAACCGACGAATGGATCTTTGCCGCAGAAGAAAACGACGCCGCGTTGGGTTTCACGTCGTCCGCTTGAGTTTCTTCGGATCGGTAAGGCAAGGAAAGGAACGGTAAGAGACGACGCCATTTTGTTGGAGAGAGAGGAGCGAAACGGAAACTGGGTTTTGAAGATTTTGGAGGTTGGGTCAATCTGGAGAGGGAAGAGACAACGATCAGGAGGCGGTGGAGAAGAGGAAGAACAAGTTACGGAATCGAACAAGGATGAGTTATGTGACCAATGCGATTTCTGCAGGATCGATGATGAAGAAGAAGAAGAAGAAGAAAAGGAGGATATGGTGTTTGATAGAGAAGAGTTCTCGAAGATGCTCATGAAAGTTGATTTGGATGACGCCCAGATGTTTGCGAAATTGTCCTATCTGGGAAATCTGGCTTATTCAATCCCTAAAATCAAGGTGACCTTAAGAGATTGAAGCAAAATCTTAATTCTTCTGTTTTTTTAATTAATCCCTAGCTTTTTTTTTTTACAGCCTGAGAATCTGTTGAAATATCAGAAACTGAGATTCGTGACTTCCTCAATTGAGAAGAGGATGAGTCTTAGAGTTTCTTCTGATCAACAGGAGGAGAACAAGAATGGCGACAAGGAGGAGGAGAAGAAGCTAATTAACCCAACTGTTGCTTACAGAATAGCTGCTTCTGCAGCATCTCGTCTCTTTTCCCATTCAAAGACTGTGCTTCCTTTTGGTTCCTCTAAACGTCAAGAGAACGAAGCATCTCTACTAGCGACTGCTGATTCGGTTACAGCAGTCGTGGCTGCGAAAGAGGAAGTCAAGCAGGCGGTGGCAGATGATCTGAAATCTAACCGTTCGCCGCCTTGTGAGTGGTTCATATGCGACGATGATAAAAGTGGCACGAGGTTCTTCTTTATTCAGGTAATTTGCTCTTTGTGGTTAGTCTTTAATGGTCCTGTGGAATCTTAGCTTAAGAAGGTAGGCATACTTTACAGGGATCAGATTCATTGGCCTCGTGGCAAGCTAATCTTCTGTTCGAGCCAGTCCCATTTGAAGAGCTTGACGTGCCTGTTCACAGAGGCATATACGAAGCTGCAAAAGGAATATACGAACAGATGTTACCAGAAGTTCACGCCCACCTCAATTCCCGTGGCAAGAACCGTGCTTTTCTTCGGTTTAGCGGACACTCTCTAGGAGGAAGCTTATCACTGTTAGTGAACCTCATGCTTCTGATCCGAGGTCAAGTCCCGGCTTCTGCTCTGCTTCCGGTGATCACCTTTGGTTCACCTTGCATCATGTGCGGAGGCGATAAGCTTCTTCAGAAACTCGGATTGCCTAAGAGTCATCTTCTTGGAATTTCAATGCATAGAGATATTGTTCCCCGAGCATTCTCTTGCAGTTATCCTAACCGAGCCGCAAAGCTTCTCAAGGCATTGAATAGAAACTTCCGGAACCATCCTTGTCTGAATAATCAGGTAATGTGAAAGACTGTCTTAAGCTGTTTGCTTCAGATCGTTGTTTCTTGGCTTACTCTGTTTGCCTTTTTTCTGCAGAATTTATTGTATTCTCCAATGGGAAAGCTTCTAATTCTGCAACCATCCGAGAGATTCTCTCCCCCACACCCTCTGCTTCCTCCAGGAAGTGGCCTCTATGTCTTAACATCTAAGAATACCTATGAAACAGAAAAAGGGCTAAGGGCTGCAAAGATCGTGTTCTTTAATTCTCCACACCCTCTCGAGATTCTCAGCGATCGTTGCTCTTATGGGTCTGAAGGAAAAATCAAAAGAAACCATGACATGAGCTCTTATCTGAAAGCCTTGAGGCATGTGATCAGGAAGGAGCTGAAGCAGATTAAGGCTGAGCGGGATCAATGGCAGGTCAAGTTCTTAATCATAAACATTTTATGTACTGGGAGAGATTCCTTGAAACTCATAACTAGATTTGTCGCATCAAGGAGTAGTCAACTAGTGATCATCTTCTTTCTCCCACTTAGAATGTTAATTATGAGTCTTTATGGTGTAATCTTTCATCATTCACAAGCACATTTTAGTTTCTTCAAATGAAACTTAGACAGGCCTACTATTCTGTAATAGAATCTATCACACATCAATTATTCTCAGAGAAGAAGAAACTATCTAGTATATAAGAGAAAAAGCGATATTGTAGCAAATTCTTTCATGATTTCTGTGAAATACGTTGGGAGTGTTCTTGTACTGATATAATCTTACAAAGGGGTTGGCATATAGAGTGCAGGAGATTTATTTATTCATTCATTAAGGGGGCATAAAAGCTCAGACCTTTGTGACAAGAATCTCTGGAGAGAGATGAGTAAGAGAGAAACTTAGAGATTCATCTTCCCCGCTAAATACCAAGAATGCATAGCAAGGCTTCCAAATGAGAAGATGTTAGCTAGCGATGATAAGCCGTGAATCATTCCAAACTTCTTGTTCATGGCAGCTAGCTTGGGGATAGTCTTTGCCTTTTCCCTGTTCTTGGACCACCCAACTTCATCTCCAATGTTGTTTTCTCTCTCAACTTTGTGCCTTTGCTTCATCATCTACAAAAAAGTAAGAGCATTGGTTCATAGGAATTCTGCATGCATTTGAAGGAATCAGGAGAAAAGGATTGAAGATGGTGTTTGTGTACAACTTACATCGATGGTCATGGGAGTGAAGACGAACAAATTGGTGAGATTGAAAGCAAAAGCAGAAAGGAGAAACCCTAGCTGATACTTCTCCACTGCAGAAGACGACTTCCATGGATGCAAATACCCAAAAGCAGACAGTGAAATTGCGCAGCAAGAACCAACGAGAGTGAAATACGCTGGAAACATTTTGCTCTGAAGATTACCGAACTGATGCCTCGGTAAGTTCCTAATCAATCAAAAACAATGGAATCACACTTCACACAGAACCTAATTTCCCAATTCGACGAAATTGAAGAAGATGATCGGATTTGATTGAGAAGAGAGGCGTGTGCTTACTTGAACATGATGATTCCTCCGATAAAGGTAGCCCAGAGAGCAGCGCCCCAAGCTGTAGCGAAGCTGAGTAGATGAGCTAGCTTCAGGAAGATCAAAAGCTTCGCCGAATTCTCGCCACTCGACAGCGATCCGAACGTCTCCGGCGAAAATATAACTCCGGCGGCTAAAAACGCCAACGCTGCTAGGAATCTCGTCAGCCAACCCATCGCCAATGATGTTTCCGATCACTCTCGCCGAGACCTGAGAGTATTTCATCATTCAAAGACGCAAGACGCAAGACGCGACACGTTTTGTTCACGTCGAATTTGGTAGGTACCCATGTGCATTTACTAAAGTACCCCCGTCCACCGAACCAACATAACGCAGATCTTGGGGATATTTAATGTCAACTTTTTGTATCTTTCTTGAACGCCGCACAAAGTCCACCCAACCGTTTTGTTATTTCTTTTTACAATATATTGGGCCAGAGAAGACTAAAGGCCCATAAATGTAACAAACTCATAAGTTTTCGGTCTATCACGTTTTCTTGTATTCTTTTTTTTTTTTTGTTCAACAGACATTTTCACGTTTTCTTGTATCCAAAATCTAAAATTATAGGTCTTTTTTTTACCAACAAAATTATAGGTTCGAAAATCAAATTAATAATTGTTTTTTTTTTAAATAGGCGAAATGTGAAATCACGCACACAGGTCATATTCATACATCTTCGTATTGAATAATTCCATGTATCCCCTTAATTATCTACTAGAATGATCCTCTAATTTATTGCTCAAATCTTCTAAATTTATCCACAGCATCAGGAGATTAAAACACTTAATAACCCATGAGGTAAAAGGAATTAGTTGTGAATGACTCAATGTTTAGCGAATTAATTTGTTGACATAATCAAATTTTTGAACCAAATTGATTAATAGAATATAGTCATTGTTGTTAACAAATCAAATGGAATCGCGGACCATATATTCCATGGTGATGTCTTGTTTTACTATTCGATATTTGGATTTTGGCGTTAAAGTAGTCACTATTCTAACACCTTGTTCATAAATTTTCTTAGCCATTTAAATTTTCACATTCACATCTTAAATACATTAGATATATTCATGGTAGTTGGATAACTCGAGAACTTCGAATTTTATAAAAAATATCATTGTGATGTCTTGTTTTACTATTAGGTCTTGATTTTGGCCAAAATAATAATGTTTTTAAAAATGGGTATGGCCAAAGAGAGATGTTCAACATCTTTGCTTGTAACTTGTAAGTTACTTTAGATGGGAAAACTCGATCTAGTTTCTGTCATGCACTAAATATAATATATTAGTTCCTTATACAACTCATGGTGGAGTGGACTAATTACGCTTGGTTTTGTGGCTAGAAATTCGTTTTTTTTATCATGAAAATGAAAATACTCTTCTGACCAAAGGCTAATAGTCTAATACCTGATTGTTTTGTATTATTCTTACTTTTTTCTTCTGTTTAAATATTTTTTTTTTTCAAAAATTTCAATACGATATATGATGAGTACAAAAAATTAAATAAAGTATTAAACAAGTAATAAGTAGACATGATAGGCTCACATGGATACACACTGACATCATCATATTCATATACCTGGCCACGACTGATCCTCTTTCCAATGTCTCCAACATCCTCTACATCACGTGCTTTTTTATTTTATATTTTGCCCCCCTCATTTTTCTTATTTTTCTCATTTTCCCATCACGTATGTTAATTGGACTATAATCACCCCACTCAAGCTCAAAATAACCAATTCGTTTACGATGAAATTATCAGGATATAACTATTAACTATAGTCAAACAAAATTGTTTTTTCACGTAATGTCTTATTTTAAATGAACGAGTCTATGACCACGACAAGTTTTATTTCCTGTGGTTTTTATTCCATAGGTTAATTGACCAAATTCCCCTCTCTCATGGCCAATCTTAAATCAAACTGCAAGAGTAAATAATATTATAAGATTTAAAAAAGTAGGACTTGTCTTTCAATAATTTTACATATTTCACTAAATTTGGATGATAAACGACAAACCATATATGTGTATATTGACTGGTTATAGTCAATATATCTTTGCGTGTATATACAAGAGGGAGATGCTGATGTTAATTTAGTAAATAGGTTGCATAGTATTCCCTGTGGCGTTCAGTGATTATTCTGAAACTCGAATATGAAAATGGCAGATAAATAATTGCATAGGAGATTTTAAGAGCTCTCTCTCATATTTTAAAAAATCTAGTAGGGAATTAATAAATAATAATTCTTGACCAAACCGAACTAAATTCCTTAATATGGTCAATGTTCTTTTTAACAAACAAAAAAAAAATGGTCAAGATTCTAATAAATGAATTATTTTTCTTAGAACAACTAAATAAAAAAACCACCCATCTTTCGTTTTATTATTAAACTGGATCATTATTTATCTAATTCACTAATTTAAACCATACTACTACCATTATATGGCAGCCAAACTTTGTAGATAAGATTCCTCGGAATATTAATTTGTTGTGTCCGATTAGAATTCATATGTGTGTCACACTTTTAATGGAGTGGTAATTTTAATTTTAATTTTAATCCGACACTAATTATCCAAAGCATTATCTTTACAGAAGTAAAGAGAAAGTCGGAGAAACTAGAGAGAGAAGAGACGAATATTTAAAGTGACAAAAAAAATTCGAGTGGAATTAATTCTTATATACACTATATTATACATACACTATATTATACATACACTTCACTGATTTTCACTCGTCCGGATCAATTTCCGGTTTAACAACTGAGGGCTTTCATTGGAATGGGTTGGTTAAAACCGGTCCGAGAAAGTAAACTCCCGACGGCAGCTAGATCTCGACAGAAAACTCCTTGATACGCGCTTGAATTTCCTTGTTTTATCTCTGATATACCGGTTATCTTAATTGAACCAGGTTTCTCAACCGGTTCGTGTTCTTCAACCGTTTTCGTTGACTTTTGAGTCAACACCATCGTCTTCTTCCTCTGTTCCTCCTCCGCTACTATTGCCGTCAAAACGGAATAACCTTTCTGAATCAAACGGTAAAGCAACAACGAAGACATCTTCGCTCGATCTTTAACGGAATCAATCTCGTTTTGATCGGAGAAATCGCAACGTTCGATGAATGACAAAGCCTTATCAGGTTTATGCCTGAGACACAGCAAGAGATTCGCTCGATCGAGCTCCGATCTAGTGCATCCGCGTCTTACTCCGATCAATCCGTAGTAATCAACATTCCCAATTTCTCCGTTCGCGATTTTTCCTTTCAGAAGCTTCGATTTCGTCGTCAATACGCACAACTTTCCCGGAATTTCTCCGTACTTCACATTGTGCCGTTTCCACGGCGGTCCGTGTAGTTTCCGATCTCGTAAGATCGTGTTGTAGAGAATCTTCAAGTGCTCTAAATCGTGAAGCGAATCCGGTAAACACCGAATCGTTTCCAAAAGTGCGGCTCTAGTCTCCAACGCGTGGATGCACGACGGCTCAAGAGCTAGGGTTTTGTTGCAATCGGCGATCGCCTCCGCGATTTTACCGGCGGATCTGTAAGCGGCGGCGCGGTGCATATAGCAATCGGCGAGGAATCCTTGCGGCGCCGGACGACGGCGGCCGTCGAGGATTTTGGAGAAGTGACGGATCGATTCGGAGAAAAGTCCGGCGTCAAAGGCGGCGAATGCGGCGGCGCGACGACGGAGGAGGAGTTTAGTGTGGGCGAGAAGGCGAGAGACGGTTTCGCATTCGGTGACTTTGCGTGGAGGAGAGGAAGAAGATTCGGAGAGAAGGAGAGAGAAGCTATCATCTGACCAACATATACTCTGACGACGGAACTCGGCGGTTGCGAGGCGTTTTCCGGTTTGAAGAAGAACCATTGCGTCCTCCATTAATCCTAGGTGGCAACAAGCTTGTCCCAGAACAACATATCTGAACATTTAAAAAAACAATAATTAATCATTATTTTAAAAATTAGCACTCCGATTGGTCCCCAAAACTTATGTAAAAATAATAATTATTAAAGAAACGAAATACAATACTCAGCTGTATTTAGAATTAATCTTGCATAGTGATAGAATGACCGAAGTGAAATTGCAATTACGAAAAGAAAAATTCTGTAAAAATAAACCTTTTACTAAGAAAATCAAAACTTTAATATACTGAAAACGAGGAAATAATAAAGGAAAAGGGAATAACCTCCATTGTTTTTCTTTATCGCAGTTTTTACATATCCCTGCCATTACTTTCTTCTTCAAGTCAGAAACAGAGAAGCACTTGAAGGAGGAGGAAGAAGATGAGTCACGGCCAGGAGAGAGAAGTTTCCGGGAGAGCTGAGCTGAGGAGGAAGAGTAAGATCCGTCGGATGAATTGGATCGATCTTCGTCGTTCGCGGCGAGCTTGAGGCTAGGAATGTAATCTTGAAGCATGTTAGCTACATCTTTGAAGCGACGAAGAAAGAGCAAAGCTCTGGCTTTAAGTTCTAACGCAATTTCCAAACGCGGCGATATCGATAAAGCCGCATCAAGTAGAGGAATGGCTGAAGCGGCGTCGTTTTGGTCCTCGCTCGCCATTAGAGACCGTGCGTCCTTAATGTATTTATCAACGAGCTGAAAGATTAAAAAAAGAAGTTAATGTCTTTTGAGTGAATAACCGATGCCCATTATAGAAATTGTTGAGAAATTGAAGAAAGATTGACGATTTGGGGGTTTTATTTACCTTCTTGTGAGTGAACCACCAATGCTTCTTGTCGCCGTTAAGGACAGGATAAACAGCCATTGTTGCAGAGGTAGACTTCTAGAAAAGAAAAAAAAAGGGTTTTGATTTGTTGATTGAGTCAATAGATCAAACTATCCAAAAACTAGATTTAACTTTTTATGTTTTTACTCTTTCCCCAAAATTCTTTGCTTCTTCTCGTCCAAGATTTGAGAAAAGAAAGAGAAGTGTTTATAAAGAAACAGAGAGAGAGAGAGAGAGAGAGAGAGAGAGAGAGAGAGAGGAGAGAGAAGGAAATAGAGGAGTATAGGAGAGAGAGATGACAGCTTTGACCTGAGAGAAAGTTTTGATCCTTCACCTTAATTAGCTGGCACCATTTCCCTTTTACATATTCTCTGTTGAGTAAGTATATATTTGATATATTCGTTTGCCATAAGTACGTTTGTTAATCTCGTGTGTATTTCAAAATCATATCTCTTGTAATTACTTTTATCTTATTAGCTAATCTCGTGTATATCTCAATCATATCTCTTGTAATTACTCTTAACCTTATTAGCTAGTTTCATCTCCTTTATGAATGTATTCATGTTTATCACACATGCCGTGAAGATGTATAATTATCGGAACGACATTCAGTATAGCATTTTGTAACAGATTTAACTCAAAGTTCTTTATAGGAGTATAAACTGAGATATTTTACTGATTAAACTAAGATTACAAAGCTTTTAAAATAGTAAACTTCGTAATTTTATTATACATCATTGTGATTTGTCATATTGTATTTATGAAATCGTCATAGTATGACGAATGATTGCATTATTTCATCACCCATCTCTTCAGTAATCATGATCAATTATTTCTTACTATATACTTCAAGTTTTATTTTCTTCGCTAGATTCTCTGGCTATTATTGTTTGCCAAAAATGAAAATTTAGAATGGAATATTAATCATAATGAGATGTTGGCCATGTCTAGAAATTCATAGCAGTGCATGTTAGAGCTTTGATGAATTATACACGAGATTCAATTAGTTCTCGATACATGTTATTCTTTAATGATGGATATTTAGCTTTTCTGATTTCATAGCATCGTGAAATTACGTAATTAATTTGATCAGGACACGTACTATGGTTAATGTTATAAGAAAACAACATGCTATTGCAAATCATGTCGAATTTTGTATGGTCCAAAAACAATGCAATGCCAACATATAATATGTAGCAAAATACATGGTCTGAAATCAATATGCAGTCTCAAATAAATATCCAGCTTATTTTCTTCTTAGGATTCTTTTTATTTTATTTTTTTCTTGGAGCAAGGCAAGGGACGGTTAGCCTTTATGATTGGGAACTGTATTTTCTGAATAAATATAACAACAACAACAATAATAATGCAGCCGAAAAAAATGATTATATTATAGGTACAACTTACTTCCACAAATTTTTGGACGTATAGGCAAAATGTGTGTGTATTGGCTACAAATTATAGCCTTATTGTTAATCAGTCAGAAATATAGTATTGATCTTTGATTATGCATTGCATTTATTTTTCCATCGTATACATAAAAATAAGTTAACAACAGTACTATTTTTCCTTGAATCATATATGTTCCTGGTAAATAAACAAATTCTAGTATAGGTAAAATAGATGATTTTTCCATTCGACGATTC
This sequence comes from Kernera saxatilis, assembly GCA_900406395.1. NCBI lineage: Eukaryota > Viridiplantae > Streptophyta > Magnoliopsida > Brassicales > Brassicaceae > Kernera > Kernera saxatilis. Next base: position 26,422 of record OVAY01000300.1, on the reverse strand, counting down.
TGTATTTTTTAATCATTCAAATTCCATTCAATTTCCATACGGTTATATATAGCTTGATGTCTAAAATTAAATTTTCTTATGAAATTGAACTAGTTGAGAAGTAGAGAAAAATGTAACATATATATATGTGCGTGTCTTATAAACTAAAAAACAATCTCGAACACTAAATAATTAAGAGAAATTCATAATTAGGGTAATACATAGATACACAAACACAATGCCATTGGTTGAGACGATTATGCCAGGATGGCTTGACCTAACGACCTAGCGAATCTCTGTACTTATAATTAACAAACACTAGAAAGACAAATGACGTGTTAATTGTGGTTAACTAGTAGTATATAAGTTAAATATACGGTTTAGAAAGGGGTCTAATTAAGGGTAACGGTCCCCATTCTATAAATATGTTAGCATCTCAAGAGACATATCACGATTCACGAGTCATGACGACGTACAGTATATAGATATCCAATATAATATGTACATATGTATCTTCATAATCCATACCATACATATTATCTAAATCTATTGTTTTTATTTTTTAACAATACATGTTACCTTTGGTCATAAAAGAATTTTCTACTATCATATATTCAAATACATGCAACTTTATAAAACTAATTGAAACACACCGTTTTATTAGTTTTATATACTTTCGTAGAAGCTTATTTATTACTTCAATCTTTTAATCAGACTACGATTTACAAATAGCAAGTCAATTAGTTTCGAATTGATTGCTTCTTGTGGTTATTGATTAAGGTGGGTTAGTGTTTTAGTATCATATAGGTTTATCTTGGTATAATCCTGCTAAATTTCATCTTCATAACATGTAGTCATATATATATACTTCGTTAAATCCCTTCTATCAACTAATTTTATGTTTTAGTTTCTGAATTTAATTTTGTATAGTACCTTGCAAGTTATAGAAATGCATGCATAGTCCCAACAGTACTATTAAATTTTTTGAAATTCATACGAATGTATAATATTAAGATTTCTTCAAGTGGACGTACACAAATTTTTACTTATCATTGTTTTACACTATTGGGGAAGTTTGGACTTTGCAACATGATGGGTGCATTGTCTATTGGAGACTTTTACCAAGACATGGGTTTTATATAGAAGAACCACATAAGTGTCAAAATTTGCGCAGATATTAAGATAAGAATCTATTTTTAAACACTAGTTGTATAGTTAACGTCATTATTCAATTTCAAATACTGAGTATAAAATAGAGAATATTGCGTTGGGCATCAAACCAATCATCTAGTTTGGCTCAAGTTCATACGATAGAGACCTCTTTTTGATCCAAAAGCTTCGGGTTTTGAACAAAAACTGAAACCAATCAAATAAAAGTCAGAGAGAATTCAGAGGACGGCACGTGTTCTTGGCTTAGATATCACGTGGAAATGAGTGATCCATGTGCATCCCTTAACCCCAAAAACCAACCCAACTCAATCGATTTTGTAAATTTCTTTTCATTTGTATTTCCGCGTTTATACAATTTTTATTATTAGTAATTTTTTTAATTTTCTTTACGAGCACAAACAGAAAATCAAACTATTCGTTTGGTCACATTTCAATTTTTTATTTATTACAATGTAAATATATAATGCTAAATTTAGTCTACTAGATAACGAGTGGTGGTTAATATTAAAGTTTCAGTGCAGCATATACACATTGCTAAGCCTAAAACAGTAAGACTAGAACTCGCTATTATGCAACAAAAAACATATATTAGTATATAAGATAAGTTGATAAGGAAATTATCAGAGAGAACATGGAAAAAGAGAGGGGAAATAGGACCAGTCTCCAGCTCGGCTGTGCTTTGCTGAAAAGTTGCGAATAATATAAAGACAGCCAAAAAATTGTAACAAAGAAAAAGTAACTAAACTACGATTAATTCGAATTGGTTTAGCAAATACTAACTTTGGGTCACGTAGACAAGAATCGATCCAAAAGAGAAATTATGAAAAAGTTATAAAAAGTGAATATGTGCAAATAATTGAAAATTTTGATATAAACATATATACTCGAGTCGCAAAATCTTGACAAAAACAAACTTGAGTCGCAAAATCTAAACTATTAGCACTGATATGCATAGGTATTGCGTTGCGACTTGAATGTTTCCAAGCGGTTTGTGAGTGATCAAAGTCGGGTTGTTTTTCTCTCTTATTTTTTTTTCTTTTTGAACTATTATTGGTCACATTTTTGTTTCATGAAAATAAATACATGGTTATCCACAGATTCGTTAGTTTTGGTTTCCCAATGCCTAAAAAGACCAAAAGAAACCAAATGATAAGCTAGCAAATAGACATAACACATGTAAAACAATATATACGAACACAAATTATGGTACATCTGTATGTCAAATTGATTGGTCTTCTTTGTAGGACATTGTGATTGTTCAATGTCAAACTCGATTCACATGGCCTTTTCTACATACATTATTATTATTATTATTATTATTATTATTATTATTATTAAAGTAAAGTCTTCATCTTTCAAATTTTCGAGAAAAGCTCAGAGACAGCCATTGCCTTAGCCCCACACAGCCACAGACAAAATTGGGTTCCCACACTTCATCGGATTTGAGTCTAGTCTCTATATCTATATTATATCTAATACAAAAGTCATCAAACGTGGAAATCTTGTTGTATACAACAAATACACAGGTTATACACACATTTACATACTTCATTCTACAATTTGAATCGTAATCACACAACAGATATAGCAAGTAGATAGACTTACATTGATATATGATCTAGTTGATATATTGAGAAACCCATTTGAATCCTTCGCCGTAACCCATCTTTCTGACAATGCTGCACATGAACACCTCGAGGGGACGAACATTTGTTCCTGCTAGATTCACTTGCCCTTTCCCAGTGGTGAAGTTGGTTAGGCCTAGATGAAAACGCAGCTCGTCTTCTGATGCAGCATAGGAAATGTCGATTTTGTTTCCAAGAACGAGGAAAGGCACATTTGCTAGGGATTCATCTGAGAGAAGAGCATCAAGTTCCTTCTTTGATTCTGCAAACCTCTCCTTGTCATATGCATCCACCAGGTAAACCACTGCATCGACCTAATAGAACGAATTACAATAACAATGTTACAAACCTGAAGATGGCAATAATTTGACACCAAAGTCTATTGATCTCTGATTCACTGGAATCATTAGCAATCAGAATGTAATCACACGAGACCTCATACTGTGATGATAACAAGAAGATTTGTATATAGATTTGTTATCTACCAAATTTTCATTTCAAACTATATCATCTGGAGAGAGTTCACTTCAGCTCTACTGTTTCAAATTATCATCTGGAGATTTCAATTCGGATCTACAACAGCTACGAAAATCTAATCCATCCGACCCAAAGCTGGTCAGATAAGCGAGTAGAAAGCGATTAGTGGTTAGCACAATGGCTAAGAAATAGAGTAGGAGTAGACAGCAAGATTCATATCAGCTTATTATCTACATATAACCAGCAGACTGTAACCACTGGACCTCATGGCGCAATAACATGAAGATTCTGATAGAATTGCTATCTGCCCAGTTAGAGTAACCCTGTCATTTCAAGCTATCATCTGGAAAATTCACTTCAGCTCTATTATCTCAAATGTTTCTTAGTGACAGAGAAGATTGTAACAGCTTATCTATGACTATAGTCTACCGCTTGTATAAAAAGACTAGTGATCAACACAATGGATATGAAACAGAGTGGATGCGCACAGAAAAATTCACATCAGCTTAGTGTCTAACAGATGAAATTCTGAGAAGACTTCCTAATTGATTGACCTAGAATCCCAACAAGCCATAACCAGCGATCGCAATAAGAAGAAGAACAATGGTCACACCTTAGCATAATAATCCTTCCATACTCTACGTGCAATCTGATGACCTCCTAAATCGAAGGCCTTGAACTTGATTTTCCCGATACTTAGCTCTTCCGATGTCGGATGCTGAGTCGGCTGATGCTGGGCCAGTCTCTGAAACCAAAATCAGACGATTATCGGGAACTTTTTAAACTTTGATCGATCGTAGCAACTATGAGAAACGAGATTCTCGTCTTCGATTACTGATCTGACGGAAGAAGAAGAAAACGAACCTCGTCCTTTAACATGTGAAGCAAAGTGGTTTTTCCGGCGTTGTCGAGACCGAGAAACAGAATCTTGGCTTCCTTCTGCCACAATCCGAGAGATGCGAGAACTCCATAGAACCAATCGACGAGGAACATCGCTTCTTCTTCTCGCGAGAGTTACCAGACCAAATGAAGATTGAAGAGAATAGGCAACTTCTTTCTATCGGGGCATTGAAGATTGAAGTGTATCTGAAGAGATTGGCGTCTCTAGACGGCGTCGTTTTAATTCGAGCGAGTAGTGTAAATTTCATTTTAATCTAGAGTGAATATTATAAATAATAGATAGTGTCGGGGCATTTGTGTGAAACGAAATAGATTAAATTTTTAAAGTAACTCATAGTATAATATAATGACTAATGGGGCTTCTAAATTGCAAATATCCAAAACTTTTGCGATTCATTCCATTCTTAAAGGAAATTACTGACCGCTCCGCTTGATTGATGATTCACGGGTCTCACTTTAAAAAAAAAGACCGTTATTGTTAAGAAAAAGGGTAAAATCGCCAACACAACAAAATCCTAAAAATCTCCACTGGTGAATCGATTAAAAACCCATAAAACCCTTTCTGTTGGAATTTGAAAGTTGATAAATCTATCGAACCCCTCTCGATTTCTCTAGGTTTTGAATGTTGATAAATCTTCCGTTTCTTCTCCCGAGCCGGAACTTCCGATTTCACAGATGGATTCTCCAGATAGTATCCATTTTCCATTCTACCTGACGACCGGTGACAATCCTGGTCTCGCCATCATATCCGAGGTATTAGATGGTTCCAATTATGATAATTGGCGTATCGCGATGACCGTAGCTTTAGATGCGAAGAACAAGTTAGCGTTTATCGATGGTTCTATTCCTGGCCCTGAGTCCTTTGATTGGATTATGATCGTTAGTTTTTGGAAGCGATCTCAGATTCTCTAGGTTGGTAAATTAGTTTCGAATTTTTTGAACTTTTGGTTAGGTTTTTTGGAATTGTTCGATTCCAAAACACGGACTGATTTCTCTTTTCTTTCTCTAACTTCTCATGTAGAATTGTTCCACCGCGAAGATGATGAAGATGCAAATAGGCTTTTAAATTCGGATTGGCTTCTCCTAATACAGCTTCTGCTTTTCTCTGTTCTCGGCATCTCCAGTTATGCATCTCTCTCTCTCTCTCTCTCTCTATCCTTCTTGTTATCGTTTTACAACTCCTATGCTTTCGGATGTGTATGGGGATTTTCGATTTTCTGGTCTCAATATGAAAACATTAGATAAACTTGTTAGATAGAATGTTATAGAAGGCCTGAGAGTTGTGAAGTGTGGTATCTGATCTTCGATTGGTAGAAATGTATACAAGGCCTTATAGAATTCTCAAGTGTTATATGATGTGTGTTCGAACTGCTCGAGTTGTGTTTGAGAAACCTGGTTTAATTGGTTTATGTGATTCTCAAAATCTGATGTGCCTTCGAATTGTTCGACAGTCTAATATAGAGAAAGCTACCAATTAACAAAACATATGATAGATGTTCTGTATACAAAGGACTTAAGAGTTGTGAAGTGTTATCTGATGATGCATGCAAGTTAAGGATCTTGAGAATAAGTTGAAAGAATCTGAAGGCAACTCTCTCTTAAGCTTTATATATGTAACTAATTAAATTGTTCCTTATTTAAACTTGGCAGGCGGAAAAGCTTGATGAAACTCAGCAGATGAGAAATACTCTTGGTTACTTCAATAAGCACGGCCCCAACCGTTTTTGGTAATCGAGACATTGATCAAGCGTGCAGTTCTACTTGGGCAGTGTGCACCAGACCACTCATGAAGGCATCAGCCTTAGAGGAGGCATCAATGTTTGTATAGTTGGAGGTCCCAGTTGTGCTAAATCTCAATTCCCCCAAGTACTGATTCTCTCATTGAATATCAATTCTTTCTGTTTTTATATTTTCTGAAATCTGATCCCCTCAGTGTCAGTTTGTTCCGCATGCATAGTTCCAAGATCTAGGAAGTCCTCTTCTGCAGCTGGGTTGACTGCAGCTGTGGCTAAAGAACCAGAAACTGGTGTCTGCATTCAGGTGATTTCATAACCTAAAGTTTCAAGTAACCTAAAGTTCATAAACGTGATTTCTATGCTCTAGTTCTAACTGATACTACCTGACTCTTTGACAGGCTGGTGCTTTAATGCTTGCTGACAATGGAAGAATATGTTGCATTTACGAGTCTGATAAGATGGATATCAAAGATCAGGTAAGTGATTTTTGGAAGAAAAAAAAAAAGATCAGGTAAGTGATCATCATTGCGTATTACAATACAGAGGATTGAGTTTCTTGGACTGTGGCTAATTTACTGTTACATTGGGCACAAAAGGTTGCTATTCATCAAGCAATGGAGCAGCAAACAATAAAAAGCATTACAAAAGTTGGGATTCAAGCAACCCGTCAATACCAGGACATCAATCCTTGCTGCAGCTAATCCTGTCGGTGAGGTTATCCTCGAAGATGAATCCAAACGTGTAACTTAAGGTGTGGCAACATAACATTTAGCATTTCAAGAATAACTTAGAGTTAGATATCAAGTATAATTAATATTAATTATTAACAAAATTTCTATCTTGATTTTGCAGTTGATGTTTTTGCCGATGGTTTTTTCATTGTCAGACGGCTACAAGGTTAAAGGTTGTTTTTTTTTTTTTCCTTTATTTTTAGATGTTATGAAATAATTAAAAAAAAAAAAAAAAACTAATCAAATAAGCCATAGATAACCAAATAAAATAGTTAATTATAAATATATTCTAACTTTACCAAAACTAAAAAATTTAAAAATTATTCAAATCTATTAGAGATTTTAACCGGTCAGATTAATCAAAAAAACTTGAAAAAATTACATGATTGTGAAGACTAACCGAGCATGATATCATGTCATTAATTTGTCCGTTAGCGATAGCCATGTTTAACTTGTTTGCACATCAGTAATTCAATCAATTTCTAATTAATCTGATCCAAAAAATCTCTTAACAAAAAAACATTATTCCTCTCTTCCTCAACCATATTCTGATAACCAAATAAACAAATCATGAATAACCAAATAAAACTATAACTTTATAAAATAAACTATGATAATTAATTATTCCTCCTTACCAAATTTTAAAAATTATTTCTCTCTCACTTTACCAAATTTTAAAAATGATTCCTCTCTTCCTCAACCATAATCCAAACTTAATAAATCTCTTCCAATCAAATAAACAAAGCCATTGTGATCGGTTTATCAATTGATACAAATTCAATTAATTCACAATGAAACATTTCACTATGATCTACAACTAGATTATGATGCACGTGACACAGATATTTTTAATAATGAGTAATTAATTAATTTTAGTTTTAAATTAAATGTTATTTCTTGATGATGTAGACATCTGGATAAAATTCCGTCACTGCTATTCAAAATTTCAAACTCGGCATGGATATATTATTGCATAGGAAGATTGATTCAACTGTTACATCAATTGCTTTGGAAAATATACGATCATAAGAGTTACGAGCTCAATTATTTTGAGGCTTCTTCTTGACGATAATCACAGGACACTTGACCCGTTTGGCGCAATACTCGCTCACACTGCCTAACAAAGCCCTATAAATGAAACATACACAAATCATATCAATAACCATTAAATCAAAATATGTTGATTGTTGGGTCTTATTAAGAATAGTTAGATTAAGGCCTTACCTTTTGAAGAAGCCATAGTCGTGTGTGCCAATAACTAACATATCAGCCCTAAGTTTCTGAACTGCGTTGCATATAACTTCTTTAGCATCTCCTCTTCCTACTCGTCTCTCTATATTAATCTGCGCATGAAGTCATTAAAAATAACTTTAATTACTTCTATTTCATTATTTCTGCCACATCTCTTTGGGGAAATATGTATTGCGATCCGAGTAGGTCTGCAAATGATAGGGGCGAAGTCAATCCAATTGTTTGTATTAAATATCGATTCTAATATGTCGTTTATTTTTAAATGAACAGTTTGCTTGGATCCTACCCCAACACCCCCAATAGTTTTCTTGGATCCTACTTAATTTTAAGTATTTATCGTCTATGTTTGTGTGCTTAAAGGTTATCCAAACTCTCTCTAAACTCTTTTAAAACTGTATTACTAAAAGGGTCATAGCATGTAACCGCGTTTTTTTAAAGAGAATAACTTTTAACAGAAGAACGTATGTCGTTTATAAAAAAAAAAAGTATGTCGTTTATTTTTAAATCAATTGACAAATCTTTTTAATATAGTCCAACAAAAAATTATAGGAATATATAAGCTTACATCGGCCTCAAACTCTTGGTACACGGTTCGAGATCGAGCCATGACTGATTCCACGAGCTCGTATTCATATTTCTTCAAGGCTGCAACCGGATCTCCGGTCACTATAAACCCTGAAAATCAACCAAATAAAAGCTATAAGCTGAACGAACTAATTAAGGGTAGTTAATCCAGGCCTGAGTTAATCATATGATATTGTGAGACGAGGAGACTAACCGGCGGCATCAATGGAAGAGTAAACGGGAAGAGGAGGCTTGACGTAGAGGAGGATAAGGGTATTATTGGAACCATATGGAAAAAGATTATCAAGACTCCATGAAAGAGCTTCCATGCTCTCTTCGCTTTCGTCCACTGCTACTACAATCTTTCTCTCCCTCGTTTCCTCCATTTCTTTACTTAAAAAAAAAACTGTTTTCTTTTGCTTTCAGTTATTAGAGAAGAAATATCTAATGAAGAAGGCTTGATGGAAGAACAGATTGGTATTGTGTTCCTATTTATGCAAGTAGCTAGGCAAAACCCAAAACCCACTTTGATATCCGGCTTTGGAGTTAAGTGTTATAATTTAGATGTATAGTTTTTAATCTTGTAAGTAGTCATATATACAAAAAGTGCTTTGCAAACACCTTCTCGTGACTAATTTCATAGCTGAAAAGTTTTTAGTATTAATGTAAAGCTTAAGATGTAAACCAATTATTTTGTAGATGTAAAATTTAACATACGTGATATTTGTATAGACCTAATTCATGTTTTATAGAATTATTACATCCTTTTGAACTAGTATTTTATGATAGATTATCCTAGTTCTTGAAGTCACACTGATTGACTGATCATGATTTTCAGATTTGTATTATCCATAAACGTGTACAAAAATTACGTAAACTAAAAAGGTGTGTATGATTGAAATTTGAAGCAAATAATATCTCAAAATCATTGGTCCCCAAAAAACTTGAGAAAACATCATGACCCTAAAATGAAGATAAGATGCATACAGATAACTTCCAACTAAGAAATTGACACATTTTGTGATGATTTCGTGTGCGCTTTAATGCTCCTGGTGGGCCCAAGGGTTAAACTGTAATATGAGCATGTCATCATATTACTGGGCCTTTGATGGGGCACAAAGCTTTTCATTCGACATTTCCAATAACGCTTAATGGGCCTACACGAGAAGAAACTTTGATTTAGCTCCGCCGTTAATCAGCCGCTTTTTCACCAAGTTCGCCATTGCTAATCGCCGTCGAGCTTCGATGGCTGCTCCTCCATGGCTATTTCACTTTATGAGAAGAAGAAGCTCCATTAAAGCTGCTCTCAGCTCTCACCGAGTCCAATGCCTCTTCGTTCGCCCTTCTTCATCGAATTCCGATGAATTCATTTTCAGTCAAAGCCGCGTAATCGGCGGGACCGAGATATGCGGCGGCCGGAGAGGAGGAGTGGAAGTACGATTTTCCTGTGCTAGCACTTCGCCATTTTCTCGTATTAGAGGTTTCTCTAGTATTACTTCTGATGGTAGTGGAGGATCTGATGAAGAAATTGAATCTCAATGCGACAATGATGAAGACGACAATGATGTTGGTGATGAAATTGGTGTCAATTGTGTTGATTCTAGTACTAATCCCGAAGAAGTAGAGAGAGTCTGCAAAGTGATTGATGAATTGTTTGCGTTAGATAGAAACATGGAAGCTGTTCTTGATGAAATGAAGGTTGATTTATCGCACGATCTGGTCGTAGAGACTTTAGAACGGTTTCGACATGCTAGGAAGCCTGCGTTTAGATTCTTCTGCTGGGCTGCAGAGAAACCAGGTTTTGCTCATGATTCAAGAACATACAACTCCATGATGAGTATTTTAGCAAAGACTAGACAGTTCGAGACGATGGTTTCGGTTCTTGAAGAGATGGGTGCAAAAGGGCTATTGACAATGGAGACATTCACTATTGCGATGAAAGCTTTTGCTGCTGCCAAAGAGAGGAAGAAAGCTGTTGGTATCTTCGAGTTGATGAAGAAGTACAAGTTTAAAATTGGTGTCGAAACGATTAATTGCTTGCTTGATAGTCTTGGGAGGGCTAAGCTTGGAAAAGAAGCTCAGGTTCTGTTTGATAAGCTGAAAGAGAGGTTTACACCAAACCTGATGACTTACACTGTTCTACTCAATGGTTGGTGCAGGGTGAAGAACTTGATGGAAGCTGCTAGAATCTGGAACGATGTGATTGACCAGGGCTTGAAACCCGACATTGTAGCTCACAACGTTATGCTTGGAGGTTTGCTGAGGAGCAGAAAAAAATCCGATGCGATCAAATTGTTCCATGTCATGAGAGCCAAGGGACCTCACCCAAACGTCCGTAGCTATACCATCATGATCCGTGACTTCTGCAAACAGTCAAGCATGGAAACTGCCATTGAGTACTTCGATGACATGATTGATAATGGGTTGCAACCCGATGCTGCGGTTTACACGTGTCTGATCACGGGTTTTGGGACTCAGAAGAAGCTGGATACGGTTTACGAACTGCTCAAGGAGATGCAAGAAAAGGGACATCCTCCGGATGGCAAAACGTACAACGCGCTGATCAAACTGATGGCGAGTCGGAAAATGCCGGAACACGCCACAAGGATCTACAATAAGATGATCCAGAACGGGATCGAGCCATCGATACACACATTCAACATGATAATGAAATCTTACTTCATGGCGAGAGACTATGAGATGGGGAGAGCGGTTTGGGACGAGATGATCAAGAAAGGGATTTGTCCTGATGACAACTCGTTCACGGTTTTGATCAGAGGACTTATAGGCCAAGGGAAGTCGAGAGAGGCGTGTAGATACTTAGAGGAGATGCTTGACAAAGGAATGAAAACTCCTTTGATTGATTATAACAAGTTTGCTGCTGATTTTCACAGAGGAGGACAGCCAGAGATATTCGAGGAATTGGCGCAGAGAGCTAAGTTCTCTGGTAAGTTTGCTGCTGCAGAGATCTTTGCGAGATGGGCTCAGATGACTAGAAGGAAATTCAAACAGAGATTCATGGAAGATTGATGACTTGGGGCTCTTAACTGGATCTTTCAACTCGCTGACTCTGAGAAAGCTTGTGGTCATTAGTAAATGGTTCTACTTGAGCTCATCTGCAAATTGTTGGTTTTTGAGCATGACTTCACTCGCACAGCTTGGACTTATCCTAACCACAATTGGGTTTGCTTTGTGCCGACACTTGAGATTCTAATGGCTCAACGAGAACCCGTTGAGAAGAACCAGGAAGCCAATATTCGAAATGGAGAGACCACAAGTTGTTTTAAAACATCAAAAACAACATGTATGGTTAAGTCCGAGACTCAAACATGTCACTGCTCTTTGTATTGTAACATTCGTCTGAACAAGACCGTTTTATTTGTGATTTATTGTACCATATTACAATATTGGGTTTGATATTTTTCAAAGGTTTCATTTAACCTTCAATACACATATCTTTATCCGGAGATATCTATATGAACATACGTGTGTCTATATGTAAATCTATGCATTGATAGTATTATAGTAAAATTTCAAAAAACTTGACTATATTTTTCTTCTAGTTTCTTTTAGATATAGACTTCTGCCACACAAGTTATGAAAGAAGTAGATTCAAAAATAAGAATTAAGAGACAGAAGATGAAGTAGGGTCAAGTGCAAAAAGAAAAACGAGTGCTTCTTTTATGGTTTGGCCTCAATATGTAAGCATCTCGTATCGCTGATACATTTAGCAAATGGAAAAAGGGTAAAATGAATATTCATATCTCAAACAGCAGAAATTGAAGCAGCATTTGCAAGCTTGAGAGTGAGAGAAAGGAACTTAACGAGTTCATCATTGATCTAAGGGCTTTTGGTCGTTTCTGAGTCCTTGTTTCTCCAGGGATTAAGAGCTTCTCTCATGGCTTGAGCTTCAGGAGAATTTTCCCACGCCCGTTTCTCTGCTTCTAGTACAGTAACCTTGTCGTCTGCAAGTTTTGGTAATAATACTATTTCATCAAAACTTTCATATGGAGAAAAACCAAACCAGGGTAATGTAGAAACTAGAAACTGAAGATGAAGATTACAAGTGCACAAGAAAGTAAGAAACTTCAACCTCAATAAGCACTCTTATAAGATTTAAAAGTCTCCAGAAGCCAAAACTGTTTTAGCATTTCTATCCAAAATCGATGAAACTAAACTGTTCACAGAAACAATGCCAATCAATGGTTGCTATATTCGAAGAAATCCGTAATTTCCCAATAAAATTGGAAAATTTAAAGCGAGAAAAGAATGGAATTTACAGAAGCCAGTCTTGATCATGAAGAATTCCATGCCTCCGCCGATGATAGCCGATCCAATCGCGATCTTCAAATACCAATCCAAAAATCTCGCCTTTTTCATCCTCCCTTTTTATTTTACTGAAAACTCACGGATTCAAAATCCCCAGAGGAATATCAGAGATTTTTAATTTCTCAGATAATTTCCCGATGAAGCAGAGCTTCGAGGATTTAGCGACTCAATGAAGTTGCTCTACGCGAGAAACACTGTTAAAATACTAAAACGTTGTCGTATTCTGTTTTGGTTCGTCTGGTCGGTTTGGTTTATCTTTGTTGAAAACCGATTTAAATCAAACCAATTCAGGAAATTTCAGGATGGCGGTTAAGCAGCAAAATGAAATCAGGGCACCTACGTGGCACATTTACGTTTTAGAAGCTGCGTTTGAAATCCGTAACTCTCGCAAGAAAGATTTTGGGTCTGGAGAATCTCTTCTCGTCTCATGATGTCACATCATCAATTTCATTGCCCAAAATTGTGACGCATCATCTAGAGAAAGGCTAAGCTTGTCAGGTCAATTAAGCCCATTAGAAAGCCCACGAGCTTACTTCCGATTTCCGTGATTTTGGATTAAACAACTGTTAAAAAACGTGTGGCGTCATTATCATGCAATCATCACGACATCATTATGAATAAAGATATATGGTAGACTTTTGGTGGTTAGTAATGGTCGTTTTATATTTAATCACATTTTAACGCTTATGAATTGTGTGTTGGACATTGCTTTCGTACAGAGACATTCAATATATATATACTTGGCAAATACATTTGATATTTTCTTCAAGGCATCTTCGTGGAATATTCCATTCGTGAAAGGACGGAGAAACAAACGTGCTTCCCTTATAAAATTCCAGCTGGCGTCACTGCTAGCGTCGGTCTCCAGTTGTGCTTTAAAAATGTAAAAGATTTACCAAATGTTATTATCTTCCTTTTTTTTTAATTGAAAAAATAAATTCGCCAGCTCATCATCTCCTCCTTTAAAAGGATCCCTTGGGGTTACTTCATCGCCTTCTTTCGTTTGGCCTTTGATATATCGTTTTTTTGTTTATCGCCTTCTTCTCGATCCGCTAAGTATTCATCCATTCTTTTTCTCGCTGTTCAGATTCTTCTTCTCCTCCTTCCTTTGATTCTGTTCTGTTTCTCAGATCTATTCTCCGTTGACTTAGATCTAGATCTCGGGTTTTGTTGAAGAAATTAGGGATTCTGAAAAAGCAGGAATGATTCTAGATTTTCTATGAACTACTCAATTCTGTTTCGTCGGATTCGCATTCTACACTCTTTCTCCGTCGTTTATCTCTACTATTCTTACGTTTTCTCATGAAGTAATCGTTTCCGATCTCATCTGTTTTACGCACGATAAAACTATTCGAGGTTTTCGTTCGATCTAACTGATTCTTTGGTAGATTAGAGAGCGGGAACTTAGATCATCTCTAGAATTTGGGTAAACTGGACGTATTTTATAGGAATCTAGAAGAATATTCTTTTGTTTAATTTTGGTGAGAAAAAGTCAAAAAGTCAACGGAATGGGGTCGTTGCAAAGGCAGACAAGTCCTGATTCGGACAATGATCCGAGGTACGCGACGGTCACGGATGAGAGGAAAAGGAAGAGAATGATCTCCAACAGAGAATCCGCTCGGAGATCAAGGATGAGGAAACAGAAGCAACTTGGTGATCTCATCAACGAAGTCACTCTTCTCAAGAACGATAACTCCAAAATCACTGAGCAAGTCGATGTTGCTACAAGGAAATACATCGAAATGGAGTCTAAGAACGATGTTCTGAGAGCACAAGCCTTAGAGTTAACGGACAGGTTAAGATCACTTAACTCCGTGCTTGAGATGGTAGAAGAGATTAGTGGCCAGGCTTTGGATATTCCAGAGATTCCAGAATCTATGCAGAACCCATGGCAGATTCCTTGTCCAATGCAACCAATCATGGCTTCTGCTGATATGTTCGAATGCTGAGGATTTCCTATCTTAAGGATCCAAAGAAGCATTGAGATCGAGTCTTGGTCTGTTTACTCATTGTCCTTCTTCGTATTGTTTTTTTTTTTGTTTTCCTTTTTATGATGGTTCGAGTTTTGTAACAGTCGTGTTCTCTTGTTTTTCCGTAATTTCAATTTGTCCGGTCTTGTCTGGTTTTCTAGCCATAGTCCTTTAGTCTCTACATGAGATAAGTTTGTCATGTAATTTGGTTTCTGAATGTGTTTATCAATGAATTCAAGCTTTGTTGTTCTTCTCTGCTTTACCTTTACTGAGATTATGAAGTGTTGGATTCGATCTTGGCTTATGAATAATCCAAAATCCAAATTACAGTGCTTGT
Source organism: Kernera saxatilis (assembly GCA_900406395.1). Classification (NCBI taxonomy): domain Eukaryota; kingdom Viridiplantae; phylum Streptophyta; class Magnoliopsida; order Brassicales; family Brassicaceae; genus Kernera; species Kernera saxatilis. The sequence goes on along the minus strand of OVAY01000300.1, from coordinate 11,353 downwards.
AGAGCCTACTTGAGTCTCAAAGACAGCATTCATATCACATTACATTATCAAATTGACCGAAACAAAGATTTGTAGTATACGAATCTGGAACATGATGTATCAATTTCAATTGTCGTATGTACGACACTCGTTAGTCTCAGGATTGTCTTTGCAGTATTCCTCCAAAGGGTCGGAGCCACCAGCTTTCTTCTTGTCTCTGGCGTGGCTAGCTGCTGCGCTAAGCTCCTCCACTTCGTCCCACGCAGCTACACACTCTCCGCTCACTGGATCGCCCGCACAAGTCTCCTCTGCTTCCTTAATGCTCTTCTCCACTTTACCCGATATCCCTCCTTCCGGCGTTGCCTTAACCGGCCTAAATTTCACCATCCGGTTCGTTGTTCTCGAACCAAGATTCCACGGATTGTTCAAACGGACCGGGCCGGCGAGACGAACAGGTCGATTCTCGCTGTTGACGACGACTCGTTGGGTTGCCATGTTAAGACTAGTAGCTATAGTTGCCATCGTTGGATTGAGAAAATACTTTTAGGCTTTGAAATTTTTTTTCCGATAAAAGAAGATATTTCAGATAAATTGGAGCGTAGAAGATATATAAAGTGTGCGTGAATTCAATTCTGTGAACCCCATTTCTTATCCTCTTTTAACCAACCGAACACTTACACGTTTCGAATACTCTGATCTGAGATATTTTTTTTTATTCGATCGAACTATGAAATATTTTTCTCCACAAACAAAACCAGTACGACGTTGAAAATCTGCAGTCATCCAAGCCGTTTTCTAAGAACACTGTTAGATATTTTATGAAAAATATTAAAAATTAAAAGACGATAAAATAGAAGCCGGAATAATACGTCTTCACACTTCACAGGATGAGATCATTACAATAGATAACGGAAACGAAAAGAAAAAAGTAGCAGTGCAACAATCTTCATCTGTTGAAGGAAAAGTCAAGAAAGATGTCTGAAATTTAACCATGGAAGAATAATAGTATGTTTCTCCGGAAAACAATATGCTAAACAAATCCCCAGTCCGATCTCAGATTTGTTTATTTTTTAAGCAACCCTTTTCTCAGGTAACTCATCTGAGATCTCAAGAAACCATAAAGACAGAAAATATATCGAGCCAGACAACATTGAGAGTGAGAGAGGCTAGGCTTTTGATTCACTCTTCAGAGGCGACAACACTGATCTCACCTCTCTCAAGCAAATCATAGAAAGCTCTGGTTTTCCTCTGCTCGTTCCAATGATGCATCTTCCACAGACCACCAGCAGCTAAACCGAGTGTCAAACCAATAATTAATTCCTTCACCACACTCGGGCCTTTCAGTGTGGCATGCGCAACCTTGTGTCCTGCCATTTCTTCTCAACCTACCACAAGTTCTAAGCATAGAGTCAATATAATTATCAACATAACTGACAACTTTCACAATCCCTCACGAAACTAAAGCTGAAAACGTTATTGACAACCAAGAAAATTCCCTCTCTCTCTATAAATACAGTCTCTCTTATGGATCAAATATGTTCTGAAACCAAGCTGTTCTCTTGGTGTGCATATAGGCTTTTGAAGTCTACACACACACACACATGTAAATGTTTGGATCCATTTTATATATGATCTTCTTTCTCTAGTGGCTAGGGCTCTATTCAACGAAAGATATCAAAGGCTTCGGATTCATCACCAAAAGGGTAAAATAACACTAATACAACGAATACAGAAATTGCAATACGAAATAAAATTCGCATCTCTCCCGAAGAAAATGATTAGTTGTTCAAAGCATCACTACTCTAAGAGAGTCAATCAAAACCGCGAAGACAGAAAAAAAAACTAGAAATTTCAATACTAATCACATCGATTCCATAACGATAAAAGGAGCAATCGATTCGAATCAGATAAAATCAATCGTAACTTCAATACACTACCTATCTAGAAATCGAATCAAGACAAACAGTATAAAAACCCCCAGAAATTCAAAACAACATACAGAGATCAAAAGAGAAGAATCTTGATTTACCGAGTCGGATTGCGTAGATGAACGAGAGAGAAGCACGACGAACGAAATGGGATTGAAACTGCGGAAGCAGGGAATCAATTGCTCAGTGCTCTACTCCATCCATCTCTTATTGGGCCGGGCTTAAGAAAGCCGGAATGTATGGGCCTTTACCATTATTTTCAAATATTTAAATTATAGGGGCATTTATGGAAGGTGAAAAGATAACCATTTCCTTGAAAAACTCCAGCGAAAGTCGCTAGTGTCCCACCACGTTAAAATCCAAATCCAAATCCAATCTGTCACAAATTTAACAACTATTCCAAATCCTGACTTTAAACCATCATTATCTTTTTCCCTCTCCCTCTTTTCTCTAATTTTTTGTTCTTTAATTATTGGATTTTCATGGAGCTCACGAGTTTGTAAGAACGTCATTATCATTTCTTTACCGAATCTCGCTCTATTATACCCCACGACTCAACCACCGTTGTCGACTCCAATTTCAAGCTTTTTCGAATTCAAAAATCTCTGATTACAGATTATGAGACTGTTTCTTCACTAAGTCTGTTTCCAGTTACAGAGGAAGAGAGAGATGGAGAGACAAAGGAGTTTCTCTGTCAAGTCCACAAGAGTCTTAGCGTTGATTATTACAACAGTTTCTTCCGCCATTGTTTTCCTAACTTTCTTCTCCATTTCCATAACCAAATCGAACTCTTCTCTCTACCCAACGACAGACGCTAACTTCCAGATCGATTTAAGCCCTATGCCAGCCATTTCCGATGCTAACAACCTCCATAGCTTCATCTCTGATTCTTCAGTTTCTCCTCAAGCAAGCTCCATTCTGATCTCTACCCATTCTAACCCGCCAGAAAATACTTCCGGGTCCGAGAAAATTCCGGGTTTTGAGCAGAAGACCCGCGGCGAGATTCTAGTTAAGGAAGACAAGGTAACTGCTAATATAACTTCAATCAAAGTGATTGAACTTCCGAGCAACAATGGTGAAGAGAAGAAAAATAAGAGAATCGAGGAGTGCGATGTTACGAAAGGGAAGTGGGTATACGACAGTGACTATCCGTTGTACACAAATGCGTCTTGTCCCTTTATCGACGAAGGATTCGCTTGTCAAAGCAACGGAAGATTGGATCTTAGTTACATGAAATGGAGATGGGAGCCTCAAGATTGTGATGCTCCAAGGTTAGCTTCTTCTTCCTAATTTTGTTGTTGTTTTCCTCTTAGGGCTTCTATTGGGGGTAATGATGAATTGATGATGATTGGTGATAGTGACTGATAATGATAATTGGGATTCATAAGTCAAAAGCAGTTAATGATTCAGTAATGACTAATAAGCATTTCATAGTCCTGATTTGGAAATTGTGGCCATATTTGGTATGTGTGAGGTTTAGGTTCAATGCTACAAGAATGCTGGAAATGATAAGAGGGAAGAGGCTAGTGTTCGTTGGAGATTCAATTAACAGAAACCAGTGGGAATCTATGCTTTGTGTGTTGTTTCAAGCTGTTAAAGATCCCAAGAGAGTCTACGAAACGCACAACCGGAGAATCACCAAAGAGAAAGGGAACTATAGCTTTCGCTTTGCGGTATGTAGTGACCATATAAGTGTATTTAGATTTGTGATTGCTATTAATGTTATGTTTGTGTCCTCAATTAGGATTACAAATGCACTGTGGAGTTCTATGTTACTCATTTCTTGGTTCGTGAGGGTAGAGCAAAAATAGGAAAGAAGCGAAGAGAAACACTTAGAATCGACGCTATGGATCGAACCTCTTCGAGATGGAAAGGTGCTAATATCTTAGTGTTCAATACAGCACATTGGTGGTCTCATTACAAAACCAAATCCGGGTCAGTATCTTTGACTTAAAAGCATATATCAGAAGAAAAATGGAATGAAAGATTCTGATTTGATCTGTATTGAGTTTGCAGGATCAACTATTACCAAGAAGGAAACCAGATCTATCCAAAGCTCGATGTATCAACGGCTTTCAAGAAAGCTTTGCAAACTTGGTCATCATGGGTTGACAGAAATGTCGATCCAAAGAAAACCCGAGTTTTCTTTAGAAGCGCCGCACCTTCTCATTTCAGTGGAGGAGAATGGAACTCAGGGGGCCATTGCAGAGAAGCCAACAAGCCGTTGAACCAAACATTCAAACCGAGTTACTCTGGCAGAAACACCATTGTTGAGGAAGTAGTCAAGCAGATGAAAACACCCGTAACTCTCTTGAACGTTAGCGGTTTATCTCAGTACAGAATCGACGCACACCCTTCTATCTTTGGAGCAAAACCCGAAAACCGGCGTTCTCGAGCTGTTCAAGATTGTAGCCATTGGTGTCTCCCTGGTGTTCCTGATACTTGGAACCACTTCCTTTACCTCCATTTGCTCCATAAACGATAAATACAGTTTCTTTAATGGAAATTAGGGGTGCGCAATCTGGTTTAACCAAACCGAACCAACTCAGAAAACGAAATCCACATTTTAGAAAGAAAGAAAGACATAAACCAAACTTTTTCGTTTTAACATTTTTTCATATCCGACTAAACTGTAACACTAACAGTAACTAATCCCAAAAAAAAAAAAAAAAATTACTAAAACTTTTTTTTATTTCCTTATGAATATATACATATATAGTATTTTCTTTTAATTTTTTTATTTCCTTCTGAAAATTTATTTTATTTTTTTTAATACATGTGGATTTATTCTCTTCTTGTTTTTTTCTTACCCTTAAATATAAATTCTATATATTTATATTTCATATATAGATAATGTACCTTTTTCCTTATATAAATATATAGTACTTTCTAATATATATGTGAAAAATTTAGTAGTTTTGTATGCTCTTTTTGAAAGTTTATTTATTTTTAATACATGTGGATTCATTCTCTTCTTGTTTTTTTTGGTTTCCTTATGAATTTATAAATACATAGTATTATATATAATATATATATGTATTCAACAAATATAGTAGTTTCTTATGCTCTTTTTGAAAATTGATTTATTTGTAATACATGTGGATTTATTCTCTACATGTTTTGGCAATTGTTATTGCTATTCCCATTTTGTTCAGATTTAGTTTATTATTGTATATTAAGTTTTCCAAGTTTGGGACAAATAATATACAGAGAGGTTGAAGAAATTAATTAATATTGTTAACAAAAGAGGACAAGAAAAGGTGTTGAAAAATCTACAAATAATTATAAAAAATATACATTATATATATACCCAAAGAGACATAAGGCAAATTCACAGTTGAAAACAATGAAGAAAGACATAACAAATCCAAACATTTGCGAAGTTGTAACGCATGATATACTAGAAGAAATTCTCGTGCATCTCCCAGTGAAGTCTCTCTCTAGATTCAAATCTGTGTCGAAACAATGGAAATCGATGATCGAATCCAGCTATCTCGCCAAGAAACGTCTTGTTAGATATCCAAATCCGAAACTCTTTGTTCTTCGATCAGAAACATCTAGAGATCAGAGTTCAGGAACCATTTTGTTGGAGACTATTTCAGAAGATCATCACCACAAGAACAAAATCTTAATTCGTTCTTACAAAGTTCCAGATTATGACGACCATGTTGGTCGAATAATGGGATACTGCAACGGTTTAGTCTGCATCTACCATCTTGGGTACATTTATATAATTAACCCCACGACGAGAAAACTCCGAACACTTTCTCCTGATTTTTTGCGAAACTGTACATGCCTACTAGGTACTAAAAACTTTTTTTTTATAAAATTTTAAATAATCAAAATCTAAATAAAATAAAAAAAGACAAAATTTTAAATAATCAAAATCTGAATAATATTTATATTTTTTCTAGGTTGGTTAAAGTTACCAATTAATGTGGGATTTGGGAGAGACATCGTTACAGGAACATACAAAGTAGTTTTGATGTATTTTTTCGATCGTATTGGTATATACAGTCTTGTGAAGACGGAAGTCTTGAACCTCAAGAATGGCGAACGAAGATGCATTTGTTTTCCCATTAATTACGGTCAACTTAGCAATGATAAAACTTCGATATTTGCAAATGGATCGCTCTATTGGCTGAATACTAACCTAAGGATTACAGCCTTGGATCTTCACACCGAAATGTTTTCTGAGATATTGCCGCCAAGTTCTTACACTGGATACTCCAACACTGTGTATGTATGGAGTCTAAACGATCGTTTATGTCTATCTGATGTGATACAATATCCGAATGTGGACGTATGGGGTTGGCAGCAAGAAGGTCCAAGTGTGAAGTGGGAAAAGATTCATTCAATTACTATTTTAAGTCTGAATTGTTTAGATGTAAATTATTGGAAGCTTGGTCTTGCGGCTTGTTATTTTAGGCCTATAGAGAAAAAACCATCTAAAAATCTTTTAGAGCAAGTCCCCGAGGATCACTGTAGCACCGCATTGTGTGCGGAGAACTTGGTTAGTTTGGTCTAGTTTCATGCTCAATCTTGGTTCTTATATCTTCAGTTAATGAATGTGTTACTGGTTTGGGGTTTGTTTGCTTGTTAGAATCTAAATGAATGGCCCTATTCGAGATTTTTATATCGCTTTTTAAACAACCATGATGTAATACTACATAAAGCATATCTTTGTACTAGCTTCTTAAATCTTTATAATATCATATGCTTGTAAATTCGTTTCATTTTTTAAACTTTATCATCTCCTCGATTAATAATATCATCGACATCAGATGTAGAAATTCCACGTGGATTTCTTCTAACTTGCTCGAAAAGCAAGATGGTCGCTACCCAAAAACACCCTCTCACGATCCTAACAACACCAATCGTCACAAATGACAATCATATAATACAAACACCAGTTCACGAAAATCCACTGTTCCCAAGTCAACGATACCAATCAAATCGACGTCCATGGATAACAACAACTATAAAGCCCGTTTAGCCTGCGTTACGCCAACCAAAGCCCCTACCTCATCCCGAAGCTTCCACCACCACGAGCCTATGGACTGTTTCTTGGGCCTTCAATCTTGATTTCCTCCATCTGGGCCTGGTCCTTGTTGAAGGCCCAATAAGACATTCTTTTGTTGATGAATAAGTTCGCAAACAGAAAAGACAACAAAAGTTTTTCATGTTTTCTAGACGTCAATCACAATTTTCGACCGGAAATAATGATTTGGCCTATTTTTAGCATCATACAATTATTTTGATAAGCATCATACAATTAGACTTTGTATTTGTTGTACTCCTTTATTTTCGTTTTTGGGTTTTATAAGAAACCACGAGAATAAAACAAAAACCAAAAGAAACGTTAAGGTTTAAAATAGCAAACGACGTTGACAGTGAAAACAAATTTTTCAACGCAGTAGAGGGTAATCATGAATTGTAGTGGTGATTCTTTTTTTTTTCCTTAGCTAAATATAATATGTAACATCACATCAATATTCCTCTGAAAACCCATCAAATAATGCTTCTCTGTTGAAAGGCCATTAATCAGAAATTAATTGCAGTAAAATAAATAGAAATGATCAATCTTTACTGATTTCTACAAATTATAATCTTAAACTTATTAATTGTCTCGTCTCTATGGAGAAACAAACTCTCAAACCCTAGCTAGAACATTGCATTGCTCCCAAAATCTTGAACATTTTGGCTCGAGGTCAGATATCAATCATAGTACTATATATCCATACACTAAAGTGACTATAAAACTTAGTAAGCCACGCAATTAAAAATACTTAACTACCTAAATGTGATACGGTTTTATAAGCTTAGTGTTTTGATCCTATAGAGCAAACGGATACTGTAATTTGGAGTTATTTTTGAAAAAAATCTAGAAAGTTATGGTCTTATGGATTTTAACCCCATTCTTATACAGTAATTTGTACAGTCGCATTGCATTATACTATAGCAATCTGAGTTAACCCTTTATAAAAAAAAAAACCAAAAAAATTCAGAGATTTATTAGTCAATTTGAAGCTCGGCAAATCCCTTGAAAATATTAAAGCTCCATAATCCTATCTTGCTACTCTTCAAAAAAAACCTATCTTGCGTATTATCAAGATATTTACATTATGTTACATATCTTCTTATGTTTTGACAGCATGCTACATATCTTAACTTTTCTATTAAAGACAATATAAGGTCAAAACCTTACTACAGCAGATCGATTTGAGCAACCGTTTTGATATGTGTAGTAGGTGAACATGTGTGATTCATCAATTGGTATGCATGTGTGTATAAAAGACACGATTGTACATATATAAATTTTTTTTTTTTTTTATTTCCTATATAAACTATTTTTGAGTATATATACTTCCCTACGATATGTTAGAAACTTTCCAATCCCTTTGTAGTTATTACATAACCATACTACTTTGACTTACACCTTGTTTATTCACGTTAGCGATCAAATTGGAATCTCTTAAATGGAGTTAAATGAAAAAACTTAACATTTCAAGTATACTCAATGGCTTACAGCTACGCCCTGTTACAAACTTCCCCTTCTATCTTAAGATCCTATTGTTTTCATTTATCGATTATTAAAGCTTTATATGTACAAATTTTAATACGTAAATTTGTGGTATTTTTTTTTTTTTTAAATTGTGATTGCATTGTACTATAAGAGTATATAGGTCAGGCCATGCATCTCTACAAAGTTCAGATTATGTTATAGTGACTTTTGTTATTTCCAAGTTTCTAACGTGTCTTATGTTTGATATAATCCGCATGATTTGATATTTATGTGTTGCCAATGATTGACCAAAGTGTTTGACTGTATTTATTTATTTTTATTTAAGTGAAAAAGTTATACCAAATTTTTTAAAAATATTTAACCTTAAAAATTTTAGCATAAAATCATAAGTTAAAAGTTATATATATATATATATATATATATATGTTCTTGCTTTTCTTGATTTCTACACTCTTGTCTATTTTTCCTTCTTAATTTCTATATATGGTTTTGCTTAATTTCTTAATTTCTTAATTTTAGTGGTTCTAATTGTTTCATCTTCTTAATTTCTACGTCTTTGTCTTTTCTAAATTTAAATGTGTGTACTTTCAGATTTCAACCTTCTCCTTTTACCCTATAGATGTCAATTCATTACTTAATTTAACCAACATCAACGAAACGACGATGACTCGTTATTTGGAAAAATAAAAATTTGGAATAAAAATTTTAAAATACATAAAATGTCTCTGATTGATTCATGAAAATTCAAAGGGCCCTATGCATGCATATAGAGACATGGAAACTAGTTTTGTACGACATAATTAAAGTTAAGCACCTCACTCGCATATCACTCACACAACAATAAAAACAAATCACACATATCCGATAGCATCATATGAAAAAGACATCAAGTCTGAAACAGAAAAAGATGAAGACAATCCGATAACTAAAATAGTAAGGTGTCTTGAAAATAGACATCAACTAAAGAAATCCAAGGGATTACGAAATTATGAAGCATTGTAAATAAAGATATATAAACGACCTTAGAACATCAATTCCATCTTTTCATTGACCGTATTCATCTTCCCGAGAACATGATCGCAAATCTTCTTTGTCGTTCCACGGATTGTGACTCCCCCTTCATTAATCATGAGCATAACGTGTGATCCCTCCTTGTCTACTTTCCCAGACAGATACGCCCCGTTACTAGCCTGTAGAGGGAGAGGCAATTTCCCTACACAGCTCTTCATGAACGCGAGGCCCTCGTAGATCTCGGACGGTAGCCTCGCCTCTTCACCAATGACCTTTATAGCAACATCTAATTTTTTCTCCGTCAAATTCTTGTGATAAGGGCTCTCATAAAGAGCAAGGATGTGCTTCATCACTAAGCACCTTACACTCGGTTCCCAAGTCACCTTAGACCCATTCTCCCCAAGAAGCTCGATCAACACCGTCTTCACCATCTTCTCTTCCTTTTCCTTGAGATTCTTGGCTAACAATCCCGAAAACGAGTTAGAGTCAACACTAGGAAGAATGAAAAGCGTGAGAGACATTTTTTTTTTCTTTTTCAGAGAAATGAGCAAGTGTAAATGGAATTGGGAGAGATAGTGTATAATCACATAGCAACATCCATACATATATAAACATCATAATTTACCCACTCATTGTTTTAACTTTTAATTTTTCACCAGTTTTTTTTTTTTACTGAGGATCCGAGGTTATGTAAAACTAGTTTATAACATTTCTATAAGTAGAATTAATGCTCGCATAATATGGTTTTTATAAGGATTTGATTTGGCTTTCCAACAGCTTGAAGATAGAAGGAGAATTTAAAAACTCTGATT